>APFE031649529.1:0-32124 GCA_000404065.3 Pinus taeda | reverse complement strand
AAACTAAGTTGCAGCAATCAAGACACTATAGATGGATGGGTTTTCTACAACAATTTCATTTAGTCATCAAATATAAAAGAGGCATACACAATAAAGTTGCAGATATGCTATCTAGACCTATTATAAATGCATCCACTATACCTAAGCATAATTCAATACTACATGAGAGCTACATTGAACAATATGCTCAAGATATAGATTTTAAAGATGTATATGCAACTTTAAGTCAAGGCAATTGAATAGAAGAATTGGATTATCATGTTAAGGACCGACTCTTGTATCATTGTGGGAAGCCATGCATTCCACAAATTGAAAGAGTAAAGATAATTCGAGAAGCACACACTTCTCTAATATCAGGTCACTTTGGGGTAAGTAAAACGGTTGCACAGCTGCAAAGATTCAGTTATTGGCCAAAAATGAATGAGACAGTTTCTAGATATGTAAGAGGGTGTACCATGTGTGCTAAAAGCAATCCCAACAATAGAAAACTAGGCTTGTACACTCCACTACCAGTTCCTTCTCATCCTTGGGAAAATGTTTCCATGGACTTTGTTGGAGGACTGCCTAAATCTAAGAAAGGTCATGACTATTTATATGTTGTTGTGGATAGGTTCAACAAAATGTGTATTTTGATACCTTGTAATAAACAAATTACAGCTGAACGAATTGCAAAGTTGTTCTTTCAACATGTATGGGCTCATTTTGGATTACCCACTTCCATTGTATCTGATCGAGGCACCCGATTTGTTAGGAAGAAAAGCACAGCCTTTCATCCATAAACAGATGGCCAGACGTAAGTGGTCAACAGGACAGTGATCCAGTTGCTCAGAGGCTATTGCAGCAAGCATCCCAAACTTTGGAATGAACATTTGTGTTATGTGCAACATGCTTACAACCGAGCAAAACATTCTTCTACACAGAGATCTCCTTTTGAGACCTGTTTTGGTTTCACACCAAGGTCTCCCTTGGATTTTGTTTTTGGAAAAGACATAGCAATTGATGGACATAGTGATTTGGACAAGGCAACCAAGTTCATTGAACAAATCCAAGAGATTCACCAGGCAGTACAGGAGCAGTTGGAAAAAAAACCAAGCCAAATACAAGGCAAGGCATGACAAGCATCGGGTGGAGCATAGTTTCCAAGTTGGTGATCAAATATGGCTGTATATCAACAAGGACAAAATGCAAGGCGAAGGTAAAAAGCTAAATCCAATAAGGAATGGACCTTTCAAGATACTTGAGAAAATTGGTGAGAATGCTTTTCGCCTTGATTTACCAGCTTACATGCACATCTACTCAGTCATTAATGCAAACAGCTTGAGACTATTTGAACCTTCATTAATTGAAGATCCCGAAGAGCAGAGTCAATTGCCTTCTATTGATGATCTGTTACCTGAATATCTCAATGAATTGCAGGAAGACACAGTTCTGGATAGGAAGGTGAGGACGACATGCAAAGGAGATGTTGAGTACCTCAGGATTGGACTCAAGGGTTCAAATCCAAGCAGCGCAAAATGGATAGAGATTAGACAAGTGAGACAACTATACCCTCACTTAGTCAATGCTTGAAAACCAACTTTTGGTGGTCCAAAATCTTTTTCAGTGGGAAGGCCGTGATCTGAATTGGATCCTTAAACATTTCCATGACTGTTTCAAATTATGTCAGGCTTCAAAATCTTATGAATAACGAGCTTATCAAAAATGATGTATGGACAATGGCAATTTATGGCCAGCATGAAACAACGAGGACCCTCGGTCAAAGTGCGTTGACTGTTGGCCCATGGAGACCGCGCATGGATGCAAATTAGCAATCGGAAGCCCAAATCCAAAAACAAAGGCAGTTTCTAATACGCGATCGCGTATCGCAGGGAAAAACTCTCAGTAAAGGAAAGCCCTGAGCACTCGGTCACAAGGAAAATAGGAAATTGTGCAGAAACCATCAGAAGGTAGGTCCCACGCCCAAAATTGACAGGATATCGTGTGCACTTCAAGCGGTAAGCGGGTTTGGCCGAGTTCAGCGCGATGCCACACACCGAGTTACACGCATCCAATGGATGAGATAGAAAACCACTTACATCTCATGAGTAATGGTCAAGCAACTTACCCACGCAATATAGACAAAGACCATAGGATCTGGAGGCTCCAGATCAACGGCGGAGAACCAACTCGATGGAAGATCGGATTTGACGAGGAAATAGACTGAGGTACATGAGATTTGAGGTCCGACATGACCGATGAGTTGGCAAAGGAATTGGTTTTGTGGGCGATCTTGGAGCAACAGAAATAACGACTGTTCAAAGGCAACTGACACTTAGTTTGTGAGGAAACAGATGGCCACCTCTCTGTGAAGCGTTACACAACGATGATGATGTAGAGCAGGGGAATTCCAACGAACAGAGGCAGGCGATCCAGAGAGCCGGGAAGTGGAAACGAAAAATCAAGGAGCAGATTGGCTTTAAGCCATGAATAGACAAAGAGCAGAGGAGACATAAGTAGAGAAAGAAGTGAATTGCAAAGAACAGAGAAGTCGAGCTGACCTGCAGAGCAAAGGTAGCATCGAGCAGACAAAACAGAGAGAGTCTGGGAGTCTGTGAACTATAGAGAAGGCTTGATAGGTTCAAGCAACTCCTCTGTGTATACCTGTCAGGTATTGAGTACCAAATTGGACTCATATCACTAAGACCAGTTGAGGTTGAGATTCAATAAGGGGAGCCTGTGTACTCTAGAGACTTGGGGGATCCAAGTACAATCCTACTGATCATTCTCTGTTAAGTGAGACTCAAAATGAGCTCCTTATTGTAAAAAATTTGCTTTAGGACACAATAGAAAAGGCCACCACTAAAGGCTGGACCAGGAGACATAGCCCAGGTGGATTGGGTGAACTCCTTATTAAATTTGTTGTGTTTTTGTATTTGCTTACTGTGTTTCTCTTACTGTTTCAAGTGCCTGTGTGTTTCACAATCTTATTGATCCATTGCTTAAATTAACATAGGCACACCCCAACACATGGGTCTGTAATACCTTCATTAATTAATTGAGATCATTCATGAGTGATTTTCAGATCGCACAGATGAGGAAATGGACACAAATAGAAAGAATGATACTTGGGACTCAGTACCATTTCCTAAAGGATGGAAACCCATTGTATGTAAATGGGTATTCAAAAAGAAGGTCAATTTAGATGACAATGCTAAAAAGCATAAGACAAGGTTGGTTGCAAAAGGATATCCCTAGGTTGAGGGGAAATATATTAGTGAGATATTTTCCCCATTTGCTAAATTAACATCTATTATGCTCCTATTATATGTAACAATGCTATTTTATTTAGAGATAGAACAAATGGTTGTGAAAACACCATTACTACGTGGTGATTTGAAGGAGGAACTACATGACACATGTCTAACACTATGTTGAAAAAGGTAAAGAGTCATTAGTTTTTTAAGTCTCAAATAGTTTCCTAGAATGTGGTACCAAAAGTTTTATTCTTTTGTGTTATACTTCGAATTTATGAGATCCAAATCAAATCACTATGTGCAATACAAACATGACGGTGGTCATTTCCTTATCACTATATATGTAGATGATATGTTATCTTTGGTAATAGTGAGGATGTGATTCATGATTTGAAGTCTTAGCTTTCAACAAAATTTGACATGAAGGAGTTGGGGGCGGCAACATATATATTAGGAATGGAAATTAGGAAATATATAGCAAATAGGAAGCTTTGGTTGAGCTATAATATGTAAACTCATTTTGGCATGGTAGATAGCAAACCGTGGAGTGTTTCGATTTCTATGGAATTAAGCTTTTAGTTGAGTAGTGTCCTACAACACTCGTAGAGATGGAGGATATGGTTTATGCTCCTTATACTAGTACAATTAATAGTTTGATGTATGCTAAAATTTGTATTAGACTAGACATTGCCTAAGTAGTGGGAGTCTTGATTCAATTCATGGCTAATCCTATATATGAACATTAGGTTGTAGTCAAGTGGGTCTTCAGATATTGTGAGGTACTTCCAAATATTCCATTTGCTATCACAATGATGTTATAGGGGAGCCATACTTAAAGGATATATAGGTTTACGTGGAATATGATTGGACGGGGGATGTAGATAGGAGGTGATCTACAAGTAGATATGTGTTTATTGTTTGGTGGAGTAGTAAGTTCAATGAGCAAGTGACAATTTATGGTTACTTTGTCCTTTGTAGAGGTGGAATATGGAAATTAGTCATGCTTGTGAGGATGGAATTTAGCTTATGAAATTACGTTTGTAAGTAGGGCTAAGTCAAAGAGTTATTACAGTTTAATGTGATAGTAACCCTACCATTTGTTTGGCTAAGAGCCTAATATTTTACACAAATAAAAAGCATATATATATATATATATATTATATTATATATATATATATATATCCAATACCATTTCATTAGGGACATGGTAGAGGATGGAAAGATGATCCTTGAGAAATTAGTGAGCATAAGTAAATTTAAGTGATGTTGTGAGTTTATGGGTCGTGTGCCCCTAGTAATTATCCCACAAATTGATACATTCTCCCTTGTATTCTTGCAAGGCATATAACAAGTGGGAGAATGTTGAGACGTGTGTCATACACCTTGCAGTCCTGTAGTGGAGCAAGGAGTAAATTTAGAGCCATGGTAGAGAATAAATGCAAAGGAGTAGCAATGAATAACTTATGAGTAATGGTAGCGAATACATGTAGATCACTAGTAGGAAATGAATTTTAAGCAACAATAATTGGGCTATCAATTCTTGGTGGTTTCTAGCATGCCGAATTGGAAAACCATAAATGGTTTATTGTTTTTATCATGCCTATTCATTAAGTGCTAAGGTTGGAGAAAAATAATGTGTTAGTTTTAACTTATTGTTATGTTGTCAAAATTAATCTAGAATTCCAATGTTATAGTTCAACACTCTTGTTGAGAGTATGGAGATTATGTGATGTATTGTAACCATTTAGTTGTTGGATAATATATCAAGGTGCTTTAGAGTATGGGGTTCTTCATATATTAAGAGTTTCCCCATGAAATTGTTGTCTAATGGTTGTATGTTCCTATGTTGTATATTACCCCATTTGTATTTATTTAATTTATACACATTTTTCTCTCATTGATTAGTGTAGGAAGTGCATTCTACGCATCTACTTCATTACAATACAATCATAGTTTAGATTGATATACAGACCTGAAAATTACCAATACAACTATGGGAGAGTAGTTTTAGACTTGGAAAAAGAGGGATGCTTGTAGGGGAGCATATAGTTTGGATTAATTGGGACACAAACCTTTCCCCTATTAATCATTACTCATTGGGTCCCTTCAAATCAAGGCATTGTTCAAATAGGTTATTCCTATAAGGCAAGCAACACGATGACTTATTCTTTTACACATTAAAGAACATTAAAAGGGAAGAATACCCAAGGAGGACCACTAAGCAAAGAAGGGAAATGTTTTATTTGTGTTGTGTAGGGTAGTGGATGATAATTCCAATATTATTTCATGGATGGATAAGTTACCTAAAGTGCTCGTTTGTGTGAAAATTCATTGAGCTTGAGAGTAATTTAGTGGGATTGAGTGAGCTATGACTTTATAGTTCATTTCTTTCACATTGTTGGCTTCATGGTCCGACTTCAAGGTCACATCTATCCTAGATCCTTATAGATAGGAGGGAAATTGCTCATATGAGACTAATTTCTTATGCCTTCTTGGTTAAAAGATAAGTGTTCCATCTATGCTCTTTATTTGCTTTTTATAATTATGCAATTAAGACTATTCCATGCTTATGAATGAAGTGGAAATGGAATCCATGGTTTCAATGAACATGTGTAAACTCATTAAAACCCTGGATTCCATTTCCACTTCATTCCTAAGCATGGAAAAGACTTATTTGCAGAATTATAAAAAGTGAATAAAGAGCATAGATGGAACACTTATCTTTTAGCCAAGAAGGCATAAGAAATTAGCTGCATATGACTATCCATAGGGATCTAGGGTAGATGTGACCCCAAAGTCATGTTATGAAGCCAACAAGGTGAAAGAAACGAACTATAAAGTCATAGGTCACTCAAACCCACCAAACTTCTCTCATGCTCAATGAATTTGCACACAAATGAGTACTTATATATAGTATTATATATATATATATATATATTTATTTATTTAATATATTTATTTATTTATTTTGGTGGGTTATTAATGACTAAATTTATATCAATATTCTTGAATGTGTGTTTTTGCTCCTGTGTGGGTTGGGTAATCCATGGAAGGGGGCATTGAAACACATCACCCTAAAACATTGGTCAATTGATCTCTAGATGTTTGTCTCTTAGCAAAACCTTGGTCATACATTTGGTTCAAACTCAAATAGGATGTCATTTAGAAATCATGCCAATTGGAAAAATATGCTTACATTTGTGTTTGCATCATCTAACAAGATAATTGAAGTAAAATGCAAGCGTGATTTCTAAAACACACCCACCACCTTTTGGATTAATGCAATTGTGTTACAACATGATCAACGACCATTTATGACTCTAATGCATTAGTTATGACATAAGCTCCTTTTTATACTCACTTCAACCTTGGCATTCCATTAATATCATGTGGCATGTGTGTGAATATTTACCTTCTCTTAATCCTTTCATTTTGGATGTGTATCTTATTTGAAGTTGAACCTAGTAATGAATTGCTCACACTTAGCTTAATTCATTGGCTAATAAACAAATTTTAGCTTCATCTTTTCAATGTTTTAATATTCATTTAACTAAATCCTATGATAATCATTCAATTTACTCACAAGGAAGATAGTTGCAATTACATTAATTATGACATAAACTCTTCTTTTTTATATTTCCTTGACATTGGCAATTTTCTTTTTTATATTTACTTGACATTGTCAATTTATTGATATCAATGTGACACGTGTGTGAAATCTTTTACCCTTTGTTGATCCTTTAGTTTTGGATGTGTATCTTACTTCAAAGTCAACCTAATAATGAATTCCTCACACTTAGCTTATTTCATAATTTTAGCTTCATATTTTCAAAGTTTTAATATTCATTTAACTAAATCTTATGATAGGCATTTAATTTACTTATAAGGGATATAGTTGCAAAGCAACTAGTGCCTATCTAGCTGGACAATTTTTTTTGATGTGTTAGAGCCATAATTACTCTGAGTGGGTAGAAGGTAATAAAGCTCATTTGGAACCAACTTCTAGTCTAGATTCTGGGCTCTTGCATAGTGTTAGGGTACACTGCATTATATCCTTCCCATTAAGAAATAATTAAAAAAATAGAGTTTTGGATTTTAAATCTTACCATCGGCATACACGTAGATATCAAGTTAAAACCGTTAGTCCACTTATTTATGGTTTCAAGAATAATTGTTAATTGCCATTTGCTTTCACCATTAGTTCCATTGTATTGCTTTATTTTTTTAACAATTTCAATAATTATTGTTTTAAAAAGTTGATAGGTTTTTGAAATTCTCCATATTACCTTAATAATTAAAGTTCTCACTTAGTTGATAAGACCATCATGGCTATATCATATTGAGATTCATTTCCATATCCATTTTTCTTCCCATATATTTCATTCCTAATTTAGAAGAATTAAAGTTTTAACTAATAAAGTAAGAAGAGAAGTATGAAAAATCATAATGGATGGAATTTTCCATTGACCAGACTAACTACATTGTTAATGAGATATGAGATTAAATATAACGTAAAAGAAAAAGTTGTATCTAAAATATTATATCTACATTATAATGATTGTTTTTAAGAGGGTTATTTTTAAGATTAAAAAATGTCTAAGAATATGTTAATTATGAGAATTGATTTGATTATCATGTTATATTAATGAATTGCAAATGGTTGATTCTATGGTCTTGGAGCATAAAAGATGAAGATTGGAATGAACACGAATTCCAATTTAGCGAGTGCACATGCATGTTAAAGCGTTGAGTTGTTTAATAGCTCCAATTTTCTCTATGAGTAGAATGAGTATTTATGGAGTGGAGGAAGTAGTAGGTCGTCTCCTTTCCTAAATCTTCACTATGTGTGATGACAAAAGGGTGGGTTTTGTTAGTGCCTAAATCTACTTCAGGCTTAAGGAAGGCAGGTCTAGCGTAACATCAAACCACGCTTAACTTGGTAGCTAGCCCTACCAGGTTGGGATAGGGCTCTCTCCTTGTCAATCTCAGTTAGGATATTGGCAATTAGGGCTTGAGATGACTGAAAATGAATGCTGATTTTAGGCTAGGTATAGTAGATTAGGGTTTCTGGTTTGACTTTTTAGGTTTTGGTTGCTGGATCAGTTGGAGAAGGCAGATAGGTCTAGGAAATCAACTCAGGGATACAATCATGTTGTGTGGGGCAAGGTAGACAAGGGTTTATGTACTCGAAATGGATTGAGATGGTAGATGAAGACAACTGAGGAGTTGAGGAGGGCATAAAGAAACTATGAATTCTCTTCAAACAGTTGAAAACATTGAAAACTAAATGCATTCCCAAGACAAAGCACAACAATGTATTTTGTCCATTCACCTTGATTCATTTAGTTTTAGAAGAGAAAGATGGATTTGGATACATATAAAACATAAGAAAAACTCATTACAAAGAAGAAACAATACATAAACTCACTGTCACAAGAATCCCACAAAAATAGCTATGAAACCTGGTTTTATTCCTTGCCAAACTGCTGATATGAATGTTCAATGAGTGCCACTACTTCTACCAAACTCCAACCCTTACAAATGACTGAAAAAACACATTATATAGACATCAAAACCACCTGTGCTATCCATCAGGGGTTGAATCCAAGAGATAAGGGACTGTTTCAACCATATCTAAACTGGGAACAAGAAAATAGGCAGTGGAACAACGTGCCTCTAAAACCAAGGAAATTGATACATTCAGTTCAAAACCATTTTTGATTTGATGTATCTACCCCATCAAATGTTTTTCATCAATATTTACATCATATTATATCATTTACCATGCAAAATTTACCAAGAAAAGAAGAAGAAGTCAACTGCTGAAGAAACTAGGCGAAATTTGAATTTTAGGCAAAATTGACAAAAATTTGCCTGATGTGCAGCGCCGCTTCAAGGCTACTTTTGGAGGCCTTACACTCATCCAAATCAGGCCCAAGATAGCTTGTTGGAAATCCCTACATGTCTAGTCTCTAGATTACTTTGAATTTTCTGATTTGGAGGTCATTTGCCCCCCTCAAAAGTGGATTCTCCCAAGACTGGTTCTCGTGTGTCCAAAAAGTGGCAGAGAGGGCACTTTTTGAGTATTTTTTTCCCTTTTGGTGGCCAAGATCTTCTCCAAATTTGATGAAACTTTCTAGGTTTGCTTATTTTTTGATGCTGAATCCAAATCCATAAGCCATTTGTCAAGAGGATGCACCAATTCAATGCGCAACGCCAGCCGGAATTTCTTGTGTTGCCTAATTCAAAAATTGGAAAATGACAAAATTGTTTCAAAATTTGCCCAATTTTGGCTCAAAGCTGCATCGTGGGTTACTTTGTTGGGCTACAGTTACATCAGTCAAAATGTTTAACTTTTCATCCTTTTGCCTTTTAAGGCCCTCCTTAATCTTGCCTTAAGGTGCTTGATCCTCTTGTCGCATACTTTATTTCGGGTCAAATAATGACGTGCCATATGCCTTAGCATCTTGTTGTCTCTATTTGCTTTCTTCATAAGGTCCTTAAGGTGGATATTTACCCTTTCAAGCCATATCTCTCTATCATGCTCCACTTCTTGTTCAATAGGAGTCAAGGGAACCAGATTCTCTTTGTTGCTTTGCCTTTGAATTTGTAGCATCTCTAACTCCATTTGGCTTTGTTTACCCTCTAAATGCTTATTCTCCTACTCTAGGTAATTGATAATATATCTAGCTCTAGACAACTTATCATTTGACATGTGAATATGAGCCTCTTTCTCTTTCAAAAGCATGCTTTGATCTAATGATGGGCTTTCAAGATCAATTCCCTGAGTGTGATGAGGTGGCACATCATCCTCATGCTCCTCAAGCTGAAACTCCCTCTCAACATCATCATCAAGCTTTTCTCCTGGGACCTTTCCTTTCCCTTTGTCTACCTGCTGCAAATTCCTTTCCCTAGAGTTGTCACTTAGGGTGTCCTCCTCAAAATTAGGGTCACTGTCTCTTTCCATGCTTGTCTCTATGGGATGGTGGTGATGATATGGTGAATGGTGGATAATAGATGGGGGAAAAAGATGAGTATGGAGAGATTTGTGAAAGGAACAATAGTGATGAGGTGAGGTAGGGGAGTGAGAGGGATGGATAGAGGACTTAGGGTTTTCATGTCTGAGCTTAGGGTTTCATAAAGGGATTAGTTTCTTAGGGAAAATAGGTTAAGGAAAATGGGATCAAGGGGTAGATTTAGGGCAAATGATAATGGGAAAATGAAGACAAGTGACAAGAACTAGAAATGGTGAGAAATTTGGTAGGAGACAACTAGGGTTTGGAGTTTTAATATGCTAAAACCACAATTATAGCATAAAAACCGTATGTGAGATCAAAAGTGAGGTTACTTACTTGATTGGAAGAGAAATGCAGCAATGATGGTGATTAGAGGTGAAGTTTGAGGGTTTTGAAGTGTTACTAGCCAATGCGCAACACCTGCTCACCAATGCACAACGCCTCTTTGATGCACAACGCCAGCCTCCCAATGTGCAGCGCCACTGTTCCTATGCGCAACAACAAATTCAAGGTGAGTTTTGACTGCCTTCTAGATGTTGAAATTGGTCGTGTGGTAGCTCGTTGGAAAGCTTGTTGAGTCTACTTTCCAAAACATCTTGAATTTTTCAATTTGGAGCTCATTTGCCCCCTCAAAATTCAAATCTCCCAAGACTGGTCAAAATGTGCAGAATGAGGTTGCCTAAATGCAGAGTGTTGTTGCAGTTAACTTTTGAAGGTCTTCCTCAACTCCAAATTGGGCTCATGATAGCTCATTGGAAATTTACTTTGTCTACATATAATTTAAATCATCAAGAAAGTCATTTGAACATCCCATCTAGGTAAAATCTTGATTTTCCCAAGGTCACTCCAGAAGTGCATCAATCCTCCTGAGGCCAATGATATTTTCGACATTTCTCCCAAACCATTAAACCTGTGTAAAAACTGAAAGAGGTTTTTCTTCTTGGGTCAATGATGGACAAAAACCTCTCTCAATTTTGTTAAATTCATCTTCTCTTTCTCAAAAACATCATTTGAATAAAACTTATCTCGATGTGTGAAACAGGGGATTTGTGGAAATGAAGCGGACGAGGGGCTTCTAAATTCTTGAGAAAATTTTAGGAAGTAGGGAGGGATGTTAGGAATCAGGGGAAAGTGGAATTTCAAAGATTGAGTGAGGGTAAGGGGTCCAAAAGGGCAAAACACAGGCCTAGTCTAGAAAATTGTCAAATTGTAGCAATAAACTAGGGTTTGTGGGAAAATGATGAATTTGAGGGATATGAATGACAGGAAGTGTTTAAGAAGGTATATTAAGGATAGGGGAAGGTGTATGAGCATCAAGATACAAGTTTTATCGATGATTTGACCATCCAAGAAAAATTACCTTCAAAACCCTAGGAGAGGGAAATGAGGCTTACCCAAGTACAACTGAAGCACGAACAAGGTGTAAAATGACCCATTGGAATCTGAAATGATGATGACAACTCTTTGAATGATGGTACACTAAGTTGAATGGTGACATGGACCAATACTTGGAAGGAGTGAAAAAAACCCTAGACCTAATACCTAGTGACCAAATTTTACTTGAAGACTCACTGAAATGACAAAATTTGACATTGACACCCTAAAATCACTTTGTAAGAGCATGTTTGATCACTGGTGAAAGGCTTCAAAGATTGACACTAATAGGTTCTAGTGGCATCAAATGAGAAAATGCATACATGTGTGTAGATATAAGTAGGAGTGCCTACCTATACACAAATATGATTTACACATTTAACTCAAACAAAGCATTACATTTAACCCACATGATGGATAAATGGATACCTCCTTCACTTGAGCATGCATGCTTGCTTGAGTTCACATGTACCACCTAATGCCTGGTGGCACTCTTCTTCAAGGTATACATGGCAGAAAATGCTTGCTACAATTGTCTAGAGTGATTTGTAGATTCAAAATGTAGAAATTGGATAAGGATAACACTGGTCAAATGATTGCGGCCAAGTCTAAGTCACGTTAAGCTTTGGCCATGAAAATCTCTCTAAACTTTTTCCTTCTTCCCCATCCCTTAATCACAACATCAATATGTAGCTTACCCTATTTCTCGTTAACAAACATATTAATATTGTTATTGGAGTGATCTTACCATAAATATAATAATGCATACCAAACTATAACATCATCAAATCTATTCAAATGTTCGAACTCATATATCTCATTTTATAACTCAATAACTCAAAGATTTATATTAATAATTTAAAAATTTATAGGGTTACCATTGAAATAAATTTGCCACTTACCTTATTATTGCTATAAATTAAAAATTAAAATATGTGACACCATTGTTTTTACACAACTTTTTGTTTTCAAAATAAGTGCTTTCAAGATCTCAAAATAAATTATACAACTTTTTGTCTTCAACGGAAGTGTTTTGAAGATTTAAAAATCTTTCAAATTTTCTTTTTTACACTTAAAGGACTTTATTTTATAAAAGTTGAAAAATTACTTTCACTTTAAAAAATCATATATTTTTACCGTGAAAAAAAACTCCAATAAAACAAACCATAAAGTAACATAATCATTTTGGAAAAAACCTTTACCTACTAATCATAAACCACATCATAGGGAAATATGTTTTAAAACATTAAATATTTAATATAAATTGAAGAATATCGAGGCCTTCGGATTAATTTCAAAATCCAAAAGAGCCCAAATGTATACATAGATAAGTAAATTTGGAGTGGCCTACTGTAGCTTACATAAAATGCACGGAAGGAAAATGATTAAATGTAGTTTATGTAAGTACATTTTCAATGAATTATGTCTGGTTTTGTTTGTAATTAAATTATATATATATATATATTTTGTTGTTGTTGGTGGTTGAATTATGTTTTTTATTTATTGTTTTGATTTTGGTTTACAAATAAATTATGGTTTGGCAAGAATATGTATATTAATAATATTTTTAATGGGTTAATTTAATATTGACATGTGTTTTATAATGAGTTGTTTTTAGTGAGATTTTTTGGAAGTTTTTGTGGTGGGTTTTTTCTGGTCTAATTTCTCTAAAATTTGGCAGGAATTTATTGAAATTACACGCTTAATGGGTAAACCCTGCACAATTGAAGTGCCCTAGGGTTTTTTAGGGTGCTGAATCCATATATACAGTAAAAAAATCTGTTTAAATAACACAAATCAACATTTCACCTCAAATTTTTCCGCTGGATTCTAGCGCCGTAAAGTCAAAAAGTCGTACTAAAGACAACTTTGTTTTATAACATTGCGACTTTTCGACTATGTTATTTCACTACACATGTGTTCTTTATATGGGCAGAGGTTTGGCAACCCTTAAGGTGCGAACCTGGCCCTACACTTTGTCGTGCATGGCTTGCACATGGTGCCTCCACGCTTTAGGTACAAGGGTTCACCTTTAAAGGCCCTCCCAACTTAAATGTTTGTAAACATGGCTCAGGGATCTCATACACTTTGAGATCATCAACATGATCATTCCTTACGTCTGTTTGGATATGATGAGCTCCTTCCATGGCAGATTGGTTACAGGATACGAATGACCTGACAGATGAGTTATGATCATTTATGAACTCATCATGCCACAATGCCTTGGGATGTTGAAGCGTAGGTTCAATTAGGACACTTGGACTTGGTTGTGTAGGTCTTATGGGTTCAACTTCTCTCATCGTACTAGATTTCTCATGTTTGTAATTCATTATATAAACCTTCCATGGCTCGTAGGATGGTGGGATTATGGTCGCTTAGTCGTTAAAGCTATGGTAGTTCGTTCTCTCTAGGCTTCCTCGACTTTGTTTAAAAGGTGGCTAAAACATATGGTTGTTACAGGGTCTGAAGGTCAGTGTCTGCTTATTCACACTCCTGCTCTTACGCCTTGTCTCTGTGGTCATTGCTTTCATTGCCAAGTTTCTCACGGTTTCATTTTCAAGGGTTAAGTCCTAGCTAATTGTTCTTCGTTTTGTTTTTGCATAACATGGGATCTGGTCTGTCCTTTGAACTTGTGGTTGTTTTAGCCTCGGCATCCTTACAGACCTTTGACCCAACCGAAGTTTCATTTCATTGTCCAGTGCTTGTCTATGGGGTTTGGTATTCCGACACATTCTCCATTTGGTTCTGAAACTAGGTTTCCATCTTTCCATCCCTAGTCTTTGAAAATTGTCACAATTGCAGTGTAGTTACCACAATGGGATTATGAAGGATATCACTTACTTTCCCCGTATTTCTCAACACTATCCTTTTGCACTGTAATTAAGCTAGCCTTATGCGTTCGGGTGAGTCTACACTCTTGTCGTCATTATACTAGGGTCGTTGTTTATTTTTTTGTGCTCGTAGGCAAGTGTTTTATTTGCAAGCATTACATGGCTCCCTACCAACGATTACATGTCCGATAAGATGGTGCTCTAGGAGAGTCTCCCTCAAGGCACATGCGTATTTTTGGGTGGGAATCAGTTGCGAATTTCTTTGACGCTGCCCCTCTAGAGGTCAGAAAGGAAATTACAAGTTTGGAAGTTAAGGAATTTGGGGATCGTAAATACTTCTCTCATGCAGAGATAAGTGGAAGCAGTGTTAAATGGGTACCGGATCCAGGAAAGTTTTGGAGAAGAAGAATTCATTTTCTTCACTCCATCACTCACCATCATCATATGGAGACATTGCTTAACATGGTTATTTGTGATAAGTAAGTCGGAAACTACAAACTCTTTGCTGGCCATGAGGAGATAAAGCACATACTATTGGACATCAGATATAATCCTAATGATATTGTGGTGAGGTTGAGTCAGGTGGAACATTCTATAGTGTCTGATTCATACGCTGATTCAAATGATAACTAGGAAGAGGCAACAATCATCAATGCTATGCCTATTAACGCTATTCAGCCACATTTTGCTACACCTCTGAACAATTCACATGCAAATATTTCCCTGCGCTCACCAATCATTATTATTGACTAGTGTTCTTCAAAAAGTTGTCTCAATCCTCAAGGAGGAAGGCAACTACAAACTTCAATTTTTTACTTGTTTTTACTATATTATATAATCTTCAACAAGTTCACACTTTATGTTCATACTCAGATAGTTTGTTCAATTTATAGTTATTCTCTCTATAAAAATAATATTCTCCATGTGTTGGTTTCGCAACCACTTTCTATATAAGTTTGTCAAGGGTGTCTTTCTCAAGTAGCTGACATGGTGGAGTCATTTTTGTTATAAGTTTATCCACTGAGTTCTACTTTATGGACTTAATATGAAGAACCCACTTCATTTTAAGTTTGCTGAAATTCTAAAAACCTCTATTATATTATCTTATGTAATACTTTCAACTATCATTAAAAATATTAATATAATAATAATAACAATAACAATTTTTTTTAAAGATTTTTTAGATGTGTATTGAGATAATATTTATATAATAATAATAACGACAATAACAATTTATTAATTATTATTTTTTGATTTTGGTTTACAAATGAATTATTATTGATATCAATATGATATATTTATTATAATAATAATACAATTTTTTAAATTTTTCATTTATTGCTTTAAATTATTCAAATTTTATATATTTTTTGTAAATTTTCATTTCATTGCTTTAAATTATTTCAAAATTATTGTAGCTCAATACGAACCATAAAAGTAATTAAATTTTGAAAAATACTCATTATTTTTTTTCGGCTTTGTATTGAATTGGTAGAATTATGTTTTGATTTTGGTTTAAAATTCAACTAATGTTGCTCATAATTTTAATATTAATATGATAATAATAACTTTAAATTATTATATTGTTAATTAGGACCATGGATATGGTTATATTATGAGAGAATAAATTATTTTATGTAGTTTGAATTATATTAAAACTTATGTGGATGAGAATAATTAAAAAAATAGTTTAAGATGTTTTAGATAAATATAATTTTTGCGAGTATTAGTTGTAAATGTGTTTGTTGTGTATAGATCAATATAGATATATTTAATTATTAATTTATTAGGCATCAAGGAATCAAATCTCTCAAGATGCAAAACTTTTTTTTAAATGTAAAACTTGAGAAAAATGTTTACACTTTGAGAGAGATCCTCTAACTTTCGAGAGTTTTTTTTTAATGTTTTATTAATTAAACATAAATATGAAAGTATAAAATAAAATATTAATGGTTATAATTAAGCGCTATTATTATTTAAATTTCTTGTATATATATATATATATATATTTTGAAAAAAATGCTTGTAATTTTATTAATAGAAACAAAATTAAAATATATGAGTTGACTTATTATTTTTATTATCACTTTTTACTCTATGTTATTTTCAATTGAGTGGACATCAAGTTTTATTATTATTATTTTTTATTTAATGCTCGAGTACAACATCTCCCTCATACTAGACTCTAGAATGCCTTTGGGTGCAATCAATAATTGATTGAAACACATGGTACAACATTGCATATGTTGCTTGTCATGATTTATTTTGCTCTAGATATCACCTTCTCCATCACCCAGGAGTCTCCACTTCTACAAGGCTTGCACATGTGGCACATGTAGATACTTGCACAAATTATAAATCAATCCAAACCACCCACACACATGTATATCCACTATATATTATTTAGATATATAGTATATCCACTAAGTATTTTTTAGATTTGGTGAAATTTAGTTTAGGCAACATACGAGTATGGATATCAAATGATGACGAGAATGTGTAGGAATTGTGTCTTCCTTGTCAACATGATTGAAGTAAAGGTCAATGGTGTCAAGATAATTGTTATGGCAATTATGAGAATATAACTTCATGGTGAAAAGACATATATGGACGACGCCCTTGGAAGTGCCCCAGTCAAAGCACTAAAATAATCACACACTCTTACTCTATTAATCCCATGTGTTTTTCACTATAATTGTGGAGTATCAAGAATTTATTCACTATAAACATGGAATATAAAAAGGCAATGGGAAAGAAGAAAAATAACCTTGGATCTAAAAAATGTGGCCTAAATAAGTAGCTTGTAAACAATGCATTCATAGGGTTAAATGCCATCTTTAGAGTGGACAAAAGACAACCTCAATAAGCAACTTGCAAATAGTGCATTCATAGTATCCAATCTCATCCTTAGAATGAATAGGAGACAATCTCAATAGGTAGCTTGCAAATGCCATATGCACATTACCAAGTGGAGGTGCTGGAATTGCAATATTGTTGGGATGACATACCTCCCTTACATTGACTATAGATACTTGAAGACTATTCAATGTTAAAGCCTCTAGTATGTCCAATATAGATACTTGAAGACTATTCAATGTTAAAGCCTCTAGTATGTCCAAAATATAGTGTCAAAACCTCCAAATTCACCGCTCATTAATTTTATGTTTTTTCCTAAATATTTTTTACATCATGACAAATAGCTGAAAAAAAGTACTTAAAAAATGCAATCATGTCAAAAATAACTTTAATAAATTAAAATAATAAATTGAATTTGTGAAATTTAAGAATTATGATTATTTTTAATTAAAAACCAATCAATATTTATATTTAACAAAACATTGAAAATGATGGAAATAATTAAAAATCAATATGAGAAAACTATAATCTTTTAATAAAACAAAGTTTTTATTAATATATCGCTGAATTATAAGCTTTCGGGATAGCTTAATTGGTCGAGTCTCATTGTTAAAGCATTAATAAAGTCATGAGTTCATTTCTCTTGAAACCTTAAAGATTAAGCTTCTTGATTAAGTTGATAAAAAATTATTCTTTCAAATAAATCTATGTGATCCATAAATGTAACATTTGCTAATGTCCAAAATTTATTAAAAAAATAAATAAAAAATAAATAAACTATTTTATTTTCCACGGGGTTAAAAATAACTTCTAATACACAATACAATGCTAAAGATGAGAAATACTAGTCAAAATCTTGGGGCCTCTTCTACTCTTACTTATGGGGAACGATATCGAACTTACGCACTTTTTACATAAAGCCTCGACGTGTAGGTAAACCCATGAACATTTAGAAGGTCAGAGATAATGCGTGTCGCATCAACATTTCGTAAAGCTTTTCCCCCCTTTGAAATCCTTACCAAGTTGGTTCTCCGTAAGGCTGACAAATATATCCACTTTAACGCGTGAGGACTCTAGGAATGCTACTGACCTCTTAGAATCAATCTGGCCTTGGGAGAGCCCATGTTATGGTCCGCCCTAACTTTAGAGGGAGCAAATACGGGTCCTTACGTTTGTTGGATTCCCTCCACTGACATGTTCAGTCGTCACACTTCCAAAAGGTGTGCGTAATTGAGATGACATGAACCGATCTTTGCGACCTGTCCACTTCAACGCACCGAGCAAACCCTAACCCTATGAGCACTGCACAGTGGAAAACCCTATGAACACTATCTATCGCATGAAGGCAACAGAAGGCAACAAAAGCTACGGATACCCTATGAACACTGTGTTGGAGAAGTGAGGGTGGTCAGTGGGTTACTTGTCCACCATTTGCACAACATTATGCCTCATTTCACGTGTGCCCTTTGACCCACCTCATCTATTCATCATTATTGCATAGTCCGTTATCTTTTCATCCATAATCGTGGAGAGGCTTGTCTTAGATATTTGTTGGGTCCATGTTAAAGATGGGAAGGTCTGAAGAATTTCTTAGAATTTTGTTGTGCCCAGTTTGGAAGCTAATTTGGATTTTATTCGGATATATCTTTATAATAATAATCATTTAGTCAAGTCAGTGAAGTCTAATTCATTAGTAAAGTCTAATAATGTTCTAAAGTATTAGAGTATAAAAGATACACTTAAGAAAAATCATGGGAAGTGTAAATTCATTTTTGTAAAGTATATAGTGTTAGCTTTAAGTTATAAATCTGAGAAAGAAAGAATATATGAAATTTAAGAAAATGAACCTTGTATTAAGCAATTAAGTTATATTTTTTAAGATGTTTATTTTATTATTTAAGATTGAAAATGATTTGTTATGATTGTGAGCTTGAGGGGTTTATTGAGGGATTTGCATGGCCTAACACATTCATTTGTCATGTTATTAAATTGGTTATTAAGTATTTTCTCATGTAGGCTTCATTGAAAGTAGGAGGTGATCAACTTGATAATGGTTATTTACGAAATATTTATCTTGAGCAAGATGTTGACATAGGTTAAACATCTATTAAGGAAGAGGGCTAGGCATCTATGATCTCCTCATATCCCATAAATTCATTAAGTGAGTTGTGCAAGTCCCCAAGAATGCATAATAACTTCCCTATGAGTATTTAAGGACAAAGTGGTCCTCGATCTTTGGGTCAGGGAACATGTTTCTTAGTACAACATTCATGAAGAATATGGTGATTTGTCTTAATATAGCACCAATGGGAGTATACTTCAATATATGTAGAAGACACCTTAAGCTATAGGGCATTTGAGTTTGGTGCATTTACTAGGAGAATGAACCCATCATGAAATAAAGATATGATTGAATTAGTAATGGAGCTTTGAAAAGAGTGGATCTATTTGTACATATGGAAGATAACACTTTAAATTCCCATCTTTAATGGATTTCTTTGTCTCTCTTTTGGAAAGAGTTGGTGTTTTTGTTGAGAAGTTTCTTGGCAACTTATAAATCACAATTTACTAGATGGAGCAATAAGGAGCCTTTGGTATACTAACTAGAATGGATCCCATTATTCTTTTGTTGCACAAAATATTTTTGTACATGATATAGGTAATTGAGATGACCCATTATTGATATGGGGGGTTCCCATTTGCCTAAGCCTATGAATCGTTGTTGCAACCTAGAAGACCATAGAGGTAACGAGTGGAGCAATGTTGGAATTTGCAAAAATGATAGTCCAAGGAACTAATCTCATTGTATGGATGTTTGGAGGGCATCAAAATGAGGAATCTCTTTATCCAAATGCAATTTGTAGATTGACGGTGAGGTCCCCAAATCTCACATCCAAAGAAGAGTAGGCATGACTAGTCAATAAAGGACGCAAGCTTTTGTCCATAGGTCTTGAAAGTAAAGTTGGAAATGTTGTTTCTCAAAGGAAGTAATAGTTACATAACCTTCGTAACTTAAATATGAATCTATTTCCTATCTCAAACAAAAACATGGCTAAAAAATAACACTCCTAAATGTGAATGATGAGATCATCTCAAGCCTCTCAGTGTTATAATTGAGTGGCATCATTTCCTACTCTCCTTGAGCTGTTGAAATTCGTATCTTTTGTCTTCCCCAAGTTCACTTAAAGTGCATGGGAGTTGCAAAATATCCCATGATGTCTAGTTATTTGAAGGCCTTTCACTATGCATGACAACAAATAATGTCATCTAGAAATAAAATGATACACATTTCAAAGAGAAAGTATCCTTTTGTATTGCTTAATATGTTTGTTATGATCTCCTCTTGTTTATCAATATTGAACCCAAGAAGTGTAGGAGAGAGCATACAACCCTATTTAACTCATATAGTGCTTTGGACTCCCTCTATATCATAACACTTCTACGTACTCTACCAATAATGAACATATAAAGTGTCATAACTTGCCTAAACACTAACACTGAAATAGAACCTTGATGCTCCTTTCTATGAGTAGATGTCAAGGGACTTTATCAAATGCCTTATAGAGGTTCATGAAGCAACACAAAAGTCTACACTTGTTAGCCTTAGCCTCTTCAATGGTAGTATTTAGGCTAAAAATGTGGTTGCTGGTGCAATGATTTCTTTTGAAATTCATCTATCCTTAAGATCTCGATTTCCTGGCCTCTACCCATCTTCAGATATAGATCTTTGCCCATCTTTAGATACAGATCTTTGCAAGTGTGGTCAATATCTCTACTAAGTTATGCCTACTCATAATTATGTGATAGTAACTAGGATCATTCTTACCTCTAGTGTTATCGAGTGATTGATGTTGAACATCCAAGAGGGTGGGAATCCATCAATAATAACAAAGTTAAACATGTTTTCAGCATGAATTTCCAAAGCTTTGAAACTATTTTTAAAGAATTCAAGTTAGTGATTTTCTACATCTTGGGCTTTTTGGAATTGAGTTAAAGTTGGTATGAAAGGTTAAATAGTCAAAGAAAAGTGACAATTGATTTTATTTAATTATGTTATTAAAAAATGTTGAATGCTACAAATAAGCCAAATTAAGTTTAATAAACAAATTTCTTTTTCTCCACCAAATCTTTAAGTTGTGAAAAAAATACTTCGATTTGTGGTTTTCTACATTATGCTATCCACAAATTAAACCTTCAATATATATAGCCAAGCGTATTGAAAATTTTATTTTCTACTTTTAAACTTCTATCTAATTTTAGAGCATTTCGCACTAGCTTTGGAAGAAGTTCTTTGTTCATTTTTTTTTTGTATATTCCTCATTCTTATGGTATTTAGGGTAGAAAGTGGTATAATTCTTTGTTGGAAATACTTGGGGGGGAGGGGTGGTGTGAATCAATATTTCTTTTACAATTGTTATTTTATGCCATTTAAGGTCACTTAGTAAAGTCAGAACACAAGATGCATAACAAAAGAATAATTTTATTAATGAGAATGACGAGGACTTCAATCCTCCTTTACAACAAATCAAGTACAATAACACTTCAGGGCTCCAACCCTAGACGAAGACTCCAATATTAAATTTCAAACTAGGCTCCAACCTGTACTACACCAAGCTCCAACTTGGTCCAGATGAGGATTCCAATCCTCTCCAATAATTCAAGCTCCAACTTGGCTTTCCATAAGGCTCCAACCTCGTGTGTGGACTCTAGTCCTTTAGGGCTCCAACCCTCTACATCAGTTCTTTAAAATGGTTTTATTACTCCTTTAGGACTTCTAATGTCTTCTTCAACTAGTCTTGCATGACATCTCCCACACAACCTTTAAAAATTGTCTCCAATAGGCTCCAACAATGCTTCAAGGACTTCTTCAACAAGATTTCAAATCTTCAATAGCTGCAACAAATGATTTTCTCCAAATGTACTCCAAAGATGAAAGTCAACTCCAATAAGGCATCATAAGGTATCTCCAAAGCTCTTCATATGCTTTAAGGAATCTTTTATAAATCTACATCACCAATGCTTCAACAATGTTGCTTCAATGATTATCTTCAAGGCTGGTCCAAACTTCAACAACTAATCTTCAATTGCTTCAAGATTCCCTTCATTGATGCTCTGATAAGACTGCTACCAGCTTCAATAATGCTTGACTAGATTTTCTCAAATGATGTCTTCAATGTTGCTACAAAGATCAACACTACTACATAGGTCTAAATGCCATAGGCTCAAGCTTGAGATCTTTGTTAAGGATTATGCCACAGGTATGTGCTCCTTTGTCACTGGTCCATGCTTCAATCCTCTTGCCACAATCTAATAATATGAACAAGTCCAAGAATTGATGTCTCTAAATATGCCTCAATCAAAGAGTCTATGCACAAATTCCAAGTATGAATGCCACTAAGATATGTCACAACCCGAAATATGTAGTCATAGGTTCAATTTTTTTTGCATAGGTAGATATATTGCCAAAGTCTGGGGTTTTATATCATACATATGAGCTTCCTCTGCCACAGTTCCAAGCTCCCATAGTTTAATCACATGTATGAAAGTGTGAGTCTATTAATGCACAATTCATAACCTTATGCCAAAAGTCTTAGAATGCACAGGGTTGAGGTTTCTTCACGGATATGAAAATATACAAATCCGAGCTTAACATGGTATGAACTGCTATATGAGAGATGACACAGGGCCAATCTACTACAAGATAGATGACACTAGTCTGAAATGCTTGCCTCAAGTCTGCACAAGTCAAAGGTTGTACACCAGGGTTATGAGCTCTTGTTCAATGCCACAGGTTCGAATGAATGTGCCTTAGGTTCAAGACAAAGCCATGCGTCAAAGTTGTTAAGCCTCAGGTCCGAGTTATAGTGTCAGTCCATAAAGCTGAGTTTTCAGATATTTAACATGGAGAATTTCAAGGTATGTTCTTCAATGAATCCCAAAATCCCACAGAGAAATAACAAGAGAAAAAAATTCCCACAAAAAAATCTTGTTGGCTCTTTCTTCTTACTTTTTCAGATCTAAGTTTATTTTCTTATCTATTCTTGATCGTATTTATGGTGAAATGGAGGAGTCTTAACACCATTTATACTTTATTGGCCATTATGAATAGACATGTACGTTGAGTGAAGGGGCTGACTTGGAACATTCATTGTTTTTTTTGTTTTATTTTAGCAATGAACAATATTTTCCTTTGAAAATATTCTCATCGGCAACATAAACATCTCATGAAATTCATAAAAAACTAAAGCATATTATCACATTCATTCTCCCACTTGAAGTGGCTACTTTCCATAACATTTCTCAAAGTTCATTCATATATCTATGCATCTAAAAGATACAAGTCACTGTCGCAAGGCATATTGAAAATACATTCTCTTCTTTGTATATATGTCAACATTACCATCTCAGGCACAAAAACAATGTTCTAAATTATAATGAGAATCCATGAGTTACAAATACATCTACTAGACATATGTGTCATTTCCTACTCTGATATGCTTTTAAGATGCTCTTTCCAAGCTCAGATAAGGCACATTTGATTTGCCTCTCAACTAACTCCTAGGTTTCTCTTCTTCCCTTGAGACACATTACACTGCATAAAGTGGCCTATAAGGGTGTTGAAATCTTTGTTACATAATGATTTATGCACACACTTTGTCCAACTGCTCTCCCTCCCTTATTGATGGTGTCCCGAAGTGTACCAAATGGGAAGACAAATTTAAAGGACAATTTTGTATATGCTTTGAGCTCTTATTGGTGCTCAGACAAAGAGATGAAAATGAACATGCTATTTCTGCCTCTAAATATAGCCATTCTTTCCTTAAGAGAATGTTTAGGATTTTTTCATTATGATCATATTTACATTGTCAAATGTCAATTTATACTTCTTGCTTCTTTTCTATCAATGACAACGATGATGACATCTCAACAATCTCCCCCTTTTTCATTGATGGAAATGCTCTTCCCCTTTCAATATCTCCCCCCCCCCGCCCCTTGTCGTCGATGGCATATGGGGTGCTCCTCTGTTAGCATTTTCTCCATGTGACCTGTTAGGTACTCCACCTTGTCGTCATTATCTCCTTTTGCAAAATATCATTGTTTTCTAGTGCATTTGTATATTTAGTGCAATCACATGGACATCTCAACAATGGTTTATGGAATGTATGGTGAGAGTTCTTGTCTATAGCTAGATCTTGTAAAATGTGAATATCATAGGTTGCCCCCGTATAATTTATTGTTGGTTACATAGATCATTCAAGATATAAGTTCAAAATTACTTTTCTACCAATATTTGCATATCCCTTTGATTATAAAAATTCTGCATCATTTTATTATTTTCTTGACATGTACTCCCCCTCTCAATAATTCTTCTCCTGTCATCTTGCTCCCCCCATCATAGTATTGCTCTCCTTGTCATGGTACTAATCCATTATTAATCACAAAGTGATGACTTCTAACAATATATATTTTTCTTACTCTCTTTTTGCTTTTGGAAGCCAAGAGAAATATCACTACTTTCCTGTGCATTTTGTGTGGAAGATATATCAACAATGGTTCAATACTATCTCACCATTAGATGTATAGTGGAGACAAGAGATTACTTTTCTTTCTTCAACATAGGATTTGTATAGTCTTTCTCCCCTTGAGCTTAAGCTTGTGTTTTGCATACCACTGAAAAATAATGAATCTCATCTTAGAGCAAATGATAAACAAGTGAAGCCCACTACATGATCAAGGTATATGGAATTCTTGATCTTAATCGAACCTAATGAGTCCTTATGGATATAACATGAGTACAAATGTTGACCAAGGTACTTCCATTTGTAAGAGAAGCCAATTAGTCAAGCACTATTTTCTTTGCAACATTCTTGAGATAGTCTTTTAGTATATGTAATAGTAACAAAAGGATATCCATAGTCCCCTTACAAAATCTAGGCTTATTGATTGCATAACTATCCTGTATTCCTTCCTCATACAATATAGGATACCATTTTTCACAGCTTTCTTGGCCCTATATATCATCCACATGCCCTCCAAATTGTGCATTTTGGTGTGAATACTTATTGAAGCTCTTGACCAAATATAACAATTTGCAAAGAAGAAATTGTACAATGGTAGCTACAATAGTGTGTGATGAACATCATTCTTCATGTAAGCTACCTATATCCTTCTCCCTAGCTTATGAACTTGATCCCCTTATGGTTAGATTTGAGGATCAACATGATTGATCAAAGCATTTTTCATTTCTTTGCCTTTACTGGACCATCTACCAACATTGTTAGCATATTTGATTGAAGATAATTGCAAGATGATCCCCTATAACACCTTCTCTTGGAATATTCAATTTTGAGGATAGATCAACAATTTAGGACAAAGTCCTATTTTTGTATTTTTGGTTCCTCATGTTTTATTTTCCAAACTTGATTAGTTTTTTTAGAACACCTTTGTGGTTTAGGAACCCACTTAATATTACTTTTGTAGTCCTATGCTATGTGACCGTGGTTGTGACATTGATGGCATTCCACAATGAACTTGAATAATGGGGCAATCGAACTGTAAGGTCCATTTGGATTTTTGCTTCCTAGGGTTTTGATAAAATTTTTAGTAAGCCCTACAATATTTTACTATGTGCCCAAAATTTGTACAAGAGTAACAACGCCAAAAAAATATAGTTTGACACTTGGAAGATGAGAATTGTCTTGGTACACTTCAGAAGTTGTTATGCCTTAAGGTTCTTTAATGATATATATTGCTCCTTACAACATCACCATATCTTCTTGGGGCAAAGGCTCTTCCAATGTTATTTTGACTCCTTTCCTTGCTTTTACTAGAACTGGGGGTATAAACACAACTTTCAAGCTTATCGAAATTCTTGTTCTTTGGCACTTCATTACTTTTCCTAGAAGGCTCACCTACATATCCAAGACCCGATTTGGTAAGTGGTGGTCTTTTACAACTTAGGATGCCATCCAAGACTTGAGAACTCTTCAAGTTCCTATTCAACTGATCAACTGCTTTCCTTAGAGAAATAATCTCTTCTTTTAACTTCTCACGGTCTTCCTCTTTCTTTTTCAGTTGACTCTCCATCACTCCTTCCATTCACTTTGCTTATTCTATATGATTTGTCATGGAGATGACTTCTTCATTATGTCTCTTCTCATTCTAATGTAATTTTACCTTAAGCTTGTTGAGATTTTCAAATCTTTCTTGTACTTGATGCTTTAAAAGGAAAATTTCTTCCTTTGTTTTTTCAAGGTCATGATCAACATCTTGTACCTACTTATGGAGTTCTTCATTTTATTTATTTTTAGCTTTCTTATATCTCTTAGAGCAGCCACAAGTTTTTCCTTGAGGTATGTTTTGACTTCTATTTCAAAATGCTCTTCATCATCACTCTCTTTTATTCATTTTTTGCTTTTATCTACCTCATTTGACTCTTGGTTATCTTTGTGCTCTATTTCTACAAGCTCTAAACCTGGTATAGATGACAAAAAGGTATATTCTTCTATATAGAGTTTTTGTAATCTTTTCTAAAGACTCTTGGTTGAGGAGCATTGACCTATCTTGTCTTTTACTAAATCTGATAGATTGTTCATGATCACCTTCATAGCTTTTGCATCAATTTCATTTGACACTTCTAAGCTTTTGGTAGTCACTGGTTCCCATACCTCAAAACATTGAGCCATAAAAAAGAACTCCATTCTATTTCTCCATGCCACATAGTTTGTTCCATCAAACGAGGGAGCTTTGTCAACCTTATCTACTTCTAATTTCATCACTAAGGAGGAAATATCTTCAGAAGGTTTGGAGCCTTTCTTTCTTGATTTTTCCATCTATGTTCCTTGGATCTACCTTCTAGCTGTTAGGTTGTGCTTGAAGGTACTGGCTCTGGTATCAATTATTGGAAATATCGAGAGGTGGCTGAAACAATATTTCTTTTACAATTGTTGTTTTATGTCAGTTAAGATCAGTTAGTAAAGCCAAAACACAAGATGTATAACAAAATAATAATTTTATTAATGAGAATTATGAGGACTCCCATCTTCCTTTACAACAAATCAAGTACAATAGCACTTTAAGGCTCCAACCTTAGACGAAGACTCCAATATTCAATTTCAAACTAGGCTCCAACCTATATTACACCAAGCTACAACTTGGTCCACTTGAGGATTCCAATCCTCTCAAATAATTTAGGCTTTGACCTGGTTTTCCACAAGGCTCTAACCTTGTGTGAGAACTCCAATCCTCTAGGGATCCAACCCTCTGCTTTAGTTCTTCAAAATGGTTTTAGTACTCCTTTAGGAATTCTAATATCTTCTTCAACAAGTCTTGAATGACATCTCCCACACAATCGTCAAAGAATGTCTCCAATAGGATCCAATAATGCTTCAAGGATTTCTTCAACAAGATTTCAAATCCTCAATAGTTGTTGAAAATAATTTTCTCCAAATGTGCTCCAAAGATGAAATTCAACTCAAACAAGGCATTAGCAGGTATCTCCAAAGCTCTTTATCTGCTTCAAATAATTTTCTACAAAGCTACATCATCAGTGCTTCAGGAATGCTGCTTCAACAATTATATTCAAGGGCAGTCCCGACTTCAACAACTGATCTTCAATTGCTTCAAGATTCCCTTCAATGATGCTCTGATAAGACTGCTTCAAGCTTCAATAATGATCCACTAGATATGCTCAAAAGGTGTCTTCAATGGTGCCTCAAGTATCAACACTATTGCATAGTTATGAATGCCATATGTTCAAGCTTGAGATCTCTATCAAGGATTCTGCCACAAGTTCGTGCTCCTTTGCCATTGGTCCATGCTTCAATCCTCTTGCCACAATCCAATAATATGCATAGGTCAAAGAATTCATGTCTTTGAGATATGCCACATTCAAGAGTCTACACATATTCCAAATATCAATGCCTTGAGATATGTCACAACCCAAAATATATAGTCACATGTTCAAGAATTTTTGCACAGGTAGATATCTTGTCAAATTCTAAGCTTTTATATCATAGATCCCAACTTCCTCTTCCACAGTTCCAAGCTCCCACAATTCAAGCACAAGTCTGAAAGTGTGGGGCTATTGATGCACAGTTCACAACCTTATGCCATAGGTTCGAGAATGCAGAGGTCAAAGGTTGCTTCACAGATATGAAAATATACAGATCCGAGCTTAACACATGTCGAACATTTACATGATAGATAACACAAGTCCAAATTGTTGTAGGATAGATGACACGGGTCCGAAATGATTTCCACAAGTCTGCACAAGTTCAAGGTAATATAACACAATTCTGAGCTTTTGTTCAATTCCACAGGTCTGAAGGAATGAGCCTTAGGCTTGAGATAGACCCATAGGTTCAAATTACATAGTCATTCCACATAGACGAGTTTTTAGAGATACCACAGAGAATTTCAAGGTCTGTTCTTCAACGAATCCCAAAATCCCATAGAGAAATAACAAGAGAAAAAGTTCCCACATTTTTTTGGGGCTCTTTCTTCTTACTTCTTCAGATCAGAGTCTATATTCTTATCTGTGCTTGATCGAATTTTATGGTGAAATGGAGGAGTCTTAGCACCCATTTATACTTGATCGACCATGATGAATAGACATATCCATTGAGTGAAGGGGCCGACCTGAGTTTTAAGGTTGACCTGAAACTTTTGTTGGTTTTTTTTGTTTTACTTTGGCAATGAACAATATTTTCCTTTGAAAATATTCTAGACCATGATTCTTATCGTCAACATAAACATCTCATGAACTTCATAAAAACTGAAGCATATTATCACATTCATTCTCCCACTTGAAGTGGCTACTTTCCATAACATTTCTGAGGTTTCATTCATATATCTATTCATCTTAAAGATACAAGTCACTACCCAAAGGCATATTGCAGATACATTCCCTTCTTTGTATATATGTCAACATTACCATCTTAGGCAAAAAAATAATGTTCTCAATTACAATGAGACTCCACAAGCTACAAATACAACTGCTAGATGTATGTGTTGTTGCATGATTTGATATGCTTTTGAGATGCTCTTGCCAAGTTCAAATAAGGCACATTTGATTTTCCTCTTTGTTGACTCCCAAGTAACTCTTCTTCCTTTGAGACACATTGTGTTGCATAAAGTGGCCTATAAGGGTGTTGGAATCTTTGTTACAAAATGATTTGTCCAGTTGCTCTGCCTCCCTTACTAATGGTGATCCAAACTGTAACTAATAGGAAGATAATTTTAAAGGACAATTTTGTATATGATAGAGCTCTTAACTGTGCTCAAACAAAGAAATTAATAATCACTTTCATTGATGAAAATAAACCCGCTATTCCTACCTCTAAATATGGTCGTTCTTTCTTTAAGAACATGTTTAAGATTTTTTTTCTTACAATTATATTATCAAATATCAATTCAAATTTCTTACTTCTTTACCATCAATAACAATGATAATGACATCTCAACATTCTCTACATATTTCCATTATTTAAACAATAATGTTAAATAAAACCTTTACAACATTTTAATATTCTACTTATAATTTATATTTTAATATTTTGTAATTTATCACTATGTGTCATATTTACATGATCTTAATATTCCTATTCATTTTTCCTTTACCATCTTGGATTTTTATTTATCCAAAGCCCATTTAAATACACTAATGATGATATAGAGACACATTCTCATTTATTTTTGCTTTTGATATTTTAAAAAATGCATGATGCACATTTCCATTCATTTTTCCTTTCATACATATAATTTCATTCACATTCATTTTTCTTTTCCATGTATAATTTCACGAGATTCACAACGTGGGTGGATTTATCATGAAGCACATTTTCATTTATTTTTGCTTTTGCTCTTTTACTCATCTATAATGCATATTATCATTCATTTTTCTTTCCAATGTATAATTTCAGGAGATTGATAATATATATGTTTGACATCTTTATTATTTATGTGCAATCGTTGATATCTTCGTCATCCTTGTGCAATGATTAACTACGTCAATAGTCTTGATATTTTCTTGAATGAATGTTAATGAAATTAATGTGGTAAAGGATAACAATAAATCAACTAAAAACTTAATGTTACGGAAATCAATGTTGTAAAGTGTTTATTTATTATACATTATTATGTTTGATGGTTGGAATTTTTTATTTTCTACTTATTATGTTTGATGGTTGGAATAATTCATTTTCTATTAAATAGCAATCAAGAATTGAAATCCACACATTCTTATTGAATGATAGTATTATTGAAAGAAAATTAATCAAAATAAAAATATATATATGTATATTAAAATTTTCTTATTAGTATACATACATGCATTTGACAATATTAGCAATAAACACATTTTCTAGTATTAATATTGTTCTAGTATTAATATTGATTTACATTTTTTAATGATATTGTATTAAATGACATCTAGTCTTGGTATTAATATGTAACATTTTAAAATTGACTACACTTTACTATTTAAACTATTAAATAAATGATTATAATTAATTACATAATTACACAAAGACTTTGCTTAATATACTTAGGTTTTCTATTTTAATTAAATTAAATATTTTTTTACTGAAATATATTATTTTCCTATTACAAAGCAGATTGTTATAACTTTAAAGTTTTTAATATTATGATGGTCTTAAATATCTATGTGAAAATTTTTATTTATTCTCTTTCATTTCAATTTAACAAAAATAATTTACACAATATGTTAATTTTTATATGATTTATACTTGAAACTAATGCTTACTATAGTAGGTATATTTGGTTGAGTTGTTAAGATAATTTCTCAACAACCAATCTCCTTGTTTTGGAATCGGTTGATATCGCAAGCACCATAAATATGTGATGTATTTGTGTGATTTACATATAGTGTGATAGAACTTTTCCTTTGTGTGTGCATCTCTTAGTTTTTCTACTTGGTATCCGAGCTGGTAGCTTTGGGTTTACACTCCACATGTGGACCTAGGAAAATATGAGAGGTTGTGAATTGGTCCGTTCGCATGAATGGCTTGTTGTATGCCGCTGAATGACTGTACTTAATTTAATCGATTTCTAATGGAGAGTCACTGCTAATTGACATGTCAGAGTACCCTTTACTATCACCGCGTTCGATCGAATCCTCTAGGCACCTAGGACACCACTGAAGGGGCAACTAGGGAATATGACAAAGTTGTTAAAGTTCTGAAAGGACCCAATGCGAAGTTCAATTTCCCCTCACTCGACTTTGATTTCTTCATTGAAATTAGACCTCACAATCTCAAGTGCAACACGTAGGGCCGGAGCGTCACGCTCGGTAGGTGGACAACCATTCATTTAGTATCGACCTCAGTAATAACCACAAGCGTTCTCTCCGCTTAGAAAAGCTAACCACTATTATTACAAAATACCCACAACTTCAGCGATGCCACTGTAAGAATCCACAACTCCTTCTATTACATCAATCACTATAACACTGTAGATAGGTCAATTTCATTTTATTGTTTGCACCATGAATTTAGGCTTTCACTGATATTCATAGAGATTCAGCCTAGAGTGGACCTAGTTTACAGTGGAAGAAAATCATTTTTCTACCTTATATCTACGCTCTTTAATGAGGCCAATTTATGTTGGACATCGTGATGGTTGATTATGGTTTCACCGTTATTCATAAACATCCAACCATTGCTCGACATTCAGAAGCATAGAGGGGCATAAATACTTCACTTCTTGGGTTTGGTGGTGATGCCGTAATGGTTGCAACAATATAACCATTTTTTTAGTATCATAGGTATGATCCCGCATAGGACAACCCACAGA
>APFE031649523.1:117883-195829 GCA_000404065.3 Pinus taeda | reverse complement strand
CCAATAGTTCCTTGATGATTTTTTCTATTTCATTCTTTTGAGTGAACGGATATCTGTATGGCCTCACATTTTGGGGTTGAGCCCCTGGAACCAAGGTGATGCTATGATCATGTTCCCCTCGCGAGGGTGGAAGCTCATGAGGCTTGTCAAAGACCGTTTGATGGGTATTTAAAAGCTGCTGCATCTCAGGATGAATTGGCAGAGGTCTGGTTTCGACTACCTGGATTGCATTAAATTGTGCTACTACTCCATGATGGCCCTTTTTTAACAGTTTTTCCATCCGATGCAAGCTGATGACAGAGGGTGCTCCCTCCTAGAGGCCACGGAGGGTATGTGTGGAGTTGTTCTGCTTTAAACTCATATATAACTCTTGGAAATCCATTGTGATTGGCCCAAGGGTGCGGAGCCATTCAGCACCTAGGACAATGTTGCATCCCCCCATGTGTATGGCAAACATGTGGGTTTTCAACTGATAATCCCCCATTTGAAGTTTGACATTTTTACAACGGCCTTCACATTTCATTGTGCCCCCATCTGCAATTTGGACCTGGAAGTTAGAGACTGCCCATACAAAACAATGTGCTGCTTCCGCGATTTTTTGATGGATGAAATTATGGGTACTTCCACTATCAATCAAGACTATTACTAGGCGATGTTTAAGAAAACCCCTGATTTTGAGAGTTTGCGGGGAAGAGATTCTTGCCAACGCATTGAGCGAAATAACTGGGTCGTCAGATACAATCTCCTTTTGGTTGTCTTCTTCTATCGCCTCCTGTTCCTCAAGAGGTGGATCTTCCTCAGTGGAGCTGTAGTCAGTGGCATCAATTTGGAAAAACTTGGGCTCCTTACATTTATGGCCAGGGGAATATTTTTCATCATAGTAGTAACATAGTCCTTGCTTCCTTCTCTCAGCCATTTCCTGAGGTGATACCTTTTGGACCTTAAGTGTCTGAGTTGTGGTATGAGCTTGTGGGGCACGGCCTTTAGTGGGGAAATTGTTGCGGCTGTATTGGGCTGTTATGGCACGTTCCACCTTACGGGCTACCTGGCAAGCTTCCGTCCATGTGGGAGGGTGATGGAGGAGAACTTGAGCTTTGATGACTTCTTTAAGACCACTGATAAAACATTCCGTGTAGAACTCATCGGAGAGATGGTGAGTGCGGAAGGCTAAGGCCTCAAAGGCGGTGATATATTCATCCACTGTACCCGTCTGTCGGAGCTTAGTGAGACTGCCCAAAAAGGAGTCTCCCTGGTCAAAGCGATCTCGAAGAGCTTTGGTAAATTGGTCCCAACTCAAAAAAGGTGCATTGCGACGGTGATGCCATAACTCCCATTGCCATCGTTGACTGTCCAAGTACATGGTCGCCACTCTAATCTTAGTCCACTATTCGTCGATAGGATTTAATTCGAAATACTGCTCCATTTGGGCTAGCCATGCGGATGGGTTAGAACCGTCAAATTTCTGCATATCCAACTTGGGAGGTCGCTGACTGAGTGGGAGATTTCTGTTGGGTGGTGGATGGGTGCGCCATGCATGAGGAGAGTGGCTAGACTCACCCTCATGGTCATTATAGGGGTCCTCGAGAGCTTGCTCCTTGCCCTTATCGAGTGCTTACAATATTTTGTCAAACTTAGTGTTGAGCTCGTTCATATTTGTTTCCAGTTTGTCTAGTCTTTCATTGGCCATTGCTTGAGCTCTAGTTGCTACCATACCAACTTGCTGAAAAAATTGGACCGCATTTTTTTTTTTTGTGCAGAAATGAATGGTACACCTTGCTCAGCTCGTTGTCCTGATGCTGATGGGCTAGATCACAAATAAGTGTTTCGGAAGGTCTCAGACTTTTTTTTTTTTTTTTTTGAAAACTCCTAATGGAGTTTTACTCCTTCTTGAGCAATACTGCAATCGTCAAATCCTCAAAATGTCACTGCCGCCAAAAGTCCTGTGAAAATTAAAGCCATGCACAGGAACCCTTCACCACTACGCCGATCTGGTGGATCTGAGAGATCTGGATGGTGGATCACTGCTTCTGCTGATTGGATAGAGCGGCGGGACTGATGTCTGATGCTGCTGCACTCGCTGATCTGGAATAGATGATGTGCAATCCCCCGATAGAAAGGGAACTATGGTCTTGAGGAGTGTCAGGTGCTACAGATCGCAATATACATAAGGGTCTAACAATAGTACTCGGCCCAATGTTGCAGGGCTCTAACTAAGGAGGATCGACCGTACCCTTAGCCGTACAACCCGACTACCCTATCGTACGAGCGAGTAATCTATCCGAGTGTTGTTCTCGGTGTACTGTAGCCACAAGACGGCCGAAATTTTATCTATGGCGAGGCTTCAAGGTAGCTATGGGGCTTCCTATATACCCAGAGGGTACGTGGAAGACAGTCCATGCGCGGTTCTTTCTAATGCGCTACTACTTGAAGGGGTAACCACAGGGGTTACAAGGGAGTCCAACAGACGTGACCACCTCTTGTATTTCCTGCGTGCATGCCTCCCCAAATCCGCAGGTTTATGCGCTCAACAACAGATCCTGTGGTTTAAAGACGTCGAACACGTCTCGAGCCAAAAAAAAATTGCTACGAAATGGAGATTCCACCGGCCTTGGAAAGTGCTCTGATACCACTTGTTATGCTCTTAACCTGCAAATGATACCCAAATACAGAATATGCGAAGAAAAGAGACCCAGAACACAGAATATACGAAGAAAAGATACCCAGAACACAGAATAGCAATGAATTTTATTATTCAGAGAGTAATGTTCACTTGCCTCTTCGAGGGGGCAACCTCCAATAGAGCAGAGCTCGATTACAAAATAAGACACGATGCTCCTCGGAGGGAGTCTCTATCCTTTATATATGACTCATACATGCAATACCACGGGCCAATACCGTGGTATTAATAATACCATCTATCTAATACTATGACCCATTTGCAATTAACTGTGGTTCCGTTATTAATTGCGGATTAACCACTTACAATTATTAATATGGGCTTTATTGACTCTTGACTATGACGTGATCCCATTACATAAATAAGGGGGTTAGGGTGGGACCCTAACATACAACACCCTTCTTTCAGTGCTCAGCCCTAGATCTGATGCCCACAACGTATTTTTTTTAGTGTTTTTCCTCACTAATGCAGGTTACCAGTGAAAAAAATGTTTTATAAGGCGTTTTTCCCTCACAAACAGAGCGTTAGTGCCAAAACTAACTCTTTGTAGCCTCTAGTGCAAAGCTTTAGTCAGCCATTTCTTGATAAACAACTTACCCTGTGAACTCATGGGTTGGGAAATCTTCTTATAGGTTGATCAAGGATCTGTAGCTGCACTTGTTTGAATGGTTTGTGTCTTGAACATTTTTTTTTAAAGAAAATAGCTTTACTTCTTAAAGTTTTTGTCTTCATTAAAGAGAAAATACATTTTTTTTTTTACTGTTTTTTGCTTAGCTGGTTAAGTTCTACATTATTTGGTTTCAATAGTTGTTATTGAGCATTGATGTTTTGTTTGTTATGCTAGTGTTGTATTGAATAGGATGCATGGAATGAATATTGATATATGAATCAATATCCCTTTGTAGAAGCAACTTGTTCATAAAAAGTGAAAATTTACGAGCATTGTTTTTGCATGATTTAAGTCAGAGTCCCATATAATTTCATACGTCAACACCCCTACCGAGGAATCTAACGAAGTACATTTAAAATATACCTAATAAAATCAATCAAAAACTCTGTTTAGATTAAACATAGTTTAGTTTAGGCTAAGATCTTGGGATAGGCAGTGTGAGTTAACTTCCCAAGAATAGAAATTGGTGTCATTAAAAGAGAGGAATCCTTCTACACTCATACTATCTGGGACCACTCTAGTAAAAGTGGACCTAAATATGAGACAACATTAGACTGTAAGTGAAGGTAGCATGCCTTTTCTTACATCTCCTTTGGGTATTCTATGTATCGGGGATCCGTTCGGGGATATCGGAGCTGGGTCAGGTTCTCAAGTATCCTGTGCATACAATGTATTGTTTGCGACTATGCCCCCCCCGATAGTGTCTTTGATCTGAGATATCCTTATTGGCCATACTTTTAGAGACTAACACAAGGTGACTAGGATGGGCTTCCCTAGTACCTAACAGAGATGAACCTACTATGTCTTCAGTTTTTAGGAGGGTGCTCATCTTCACAAGAGTACTTGGCCCTTTAATTTGAGGTTTGGGTGAAGCTCTAGAGTAACCGTAACTATACATTTGGCCAGCTTTCTCTGTTATTCATTGTGATACTAGGTTTCATCTCCAGTGATCGATGCTTATTAGACAGGGTCATTTCCCTCTGCTTGTTGATTGATTTACTTAGTGTATTTTTTATTTTTTAGGTGCCAGAGTGTTATCATTGAGACTTTAATAAACATCACGGTAAAATTTATTGATAAAAATTATCAGCCACCATGGCTACATCTGGCCCTCGTCGTCAATCTAGATGGTTGTTAGGTCTTCCCCCACTCATTGTGGGGGATTTATCAAGCTCCAGTGAACTGGATTACCCATCTTCAGGAAATTAGTCTCCGAGATCTCACACATAATCAGTTTGGACATCCCACGATTCAAGCTTACTGGATGATTTATTTACTGAAGGATTTCTTCCTCCATACAATCCTTTGATCACAAATTCATTGGGGCCACTCTTGGATCCCATTGCATCTGTACCTCCTTTGTCTTCAGTTGGAAAACTTCCACCCATCCCGTCGACGACTAACGGGTTGTGGGACTTTTTGGACACTTTCGGTCCCCCACCACTTCCCCAGTCGGCAGTCAATACCACATCTTTGATTGTGAACCCTACTATCCCATTTTTCCCAGGTTTAACCCTATGGTGACACCCTCCATGAGTGGAACCCAGTCCATTCCAGGTTTTGCCCATTTTGTGACAATACCTGTACCTTCAATAAGTGCTACATATAGCGCTCCTTTTAACACTCAATATAGCACAGTTTGTGCGGGTCCCTTCAACCAACAATATGGTTTGCATCCATTGTATAGTTCTAAACCCCAGATTCAGGTATCTGGAGGCACTCCTAATATGCATATACCGATTGGGAGCGTAACAGTACCCCCTCCGTTTAGAGGCATGCATGGTTAGTCACTGATTGACATGAACCCTCCTTATGTTAGTCAAGGACCTATGGTTAGTTATGTGGCAAGCGGGAATCCACAAGGAGGTCCCAATCAATCCATGGGGGCACCCTACTCAAAACTTCAAATGAGTCAAGGGGGCACTGCTTATCTTGTGGGCACTTTTATCCCCCAGCCTAACAATCCCTATGGAAACCCACAATACAATACCATACCCCAAGGCACTTATGATACCACACAACCTGTGTATAATATTGGGAACAACATGATGGGAGGACTGCAAGGATCCTCAAGTCATATGTCATTGCCTTAGTCCAATTTGGGGGCATCAAACACTTTGCCTTTCTTGGAAATTCTTGATATCTTCGACTTGTACAAACTTACAAATGACCCCATCTATCATAACTTACTTTGGTCGCTAATCCCACATAAAATACCAACAGACATCCTAAAGTTTGAAGGGAAACAAGGGGAGGATCCAAGTACACACATTACCACCTATCATCTATGGTGTGTTTCTAACTCCATGGTGGATAATAGTATCCGGTTATGTCTTTTTCCCCACACCCTTACTGGCAATGCAACCAAGTGATACATTGAGTTACCACGCACATCATTCAATACCTTTGGTGCTCTAGCGATGGAATTCCTAAAGCACTTGTAGCTACCCATCCACTATGAAACTGGGACGGAACTCCTCACTTCATTATGTCAGGATACCACCACCCACATCTATGATCATATACATGAATGGATATGTAGGTGGAGGTTAGTCAAAGCTCCCCTCCCAAACTATCTATTAGCGAACTAGTTCTACAAGTATCTACTCCCCCAAATTGCTAAGGATGTCGCCTTAGGTGGTGCGGTCACAGAAGACCAATCCATTCATCATGCCCAACATTTAGATATGATATGTTCGTAGTCTATCACTCTATACGACGTAATTCCCAATGCCCCTCGCAACTCCAATGCTCCCGCTACTCAACAACCTAGAGAGCACGCCGATGGGATTATCAGCGCAACCTCAAGGGCTACTGTAAAACAACTCAGTGGACCCCTCTACCAAATCAATTTCTCTTCCTACCAGCACGATAAACTTTATGTAGTCTACACAAAAACCTAGTGGTAAGAATAAGAAGAATAAGAAAAATACACTCCTCTTGAAGAGCAGTCAACAAAGCAGCAAAACCCAAAGTAGAAGGCGATTTCACCCTCTTACAATGGAAAGGATAAACCCACCAGATTCCCTTGCAAAATTTGTGCCGAGTACCACATGACTTATCATTGTCCACGTCTTTAGGAATGCACATATTTCATTGCTAAAAAGAACACTGGCAGGACCCCTACTGTCCTAAATAATCCTTTCCTCGCTCAACATCAGCAACACCTTATTGCAAACCAACCCCAACCCCCATAACGGGGCAATGGTAGTTTGCAAAATCCTTCATCTGGTAAAGGAACCTCTACTGTTTACACCTTTGTAATGGGAGATCTGCAAACTAGAGCCAAATCTTATGGAGCTCCAGACGCTCATGCAAAGGAACCCTCCTCAAGTCAAAACCCATCACCACCTAATGATCTTCATATCGAAAAGTTGTTCGTTGACCTTGTGATCCGCCCCCTTAACGGGTACTTCGATGCACAACTCACAATACATCTGCATGTGCCACCCAAAACTACAACATTGTAGAAGACTTGGCACAAGCGTCGTCGGCTATGTCGATGCTCGAAGGATTACAAACTTGTCCAGCATAAACAAAAGCTCTGCTTTCAACTATTGGTTGTATCGACCCTTAGGATTCCATGCTTGCAATTTTTGACATGGAAAAATGTAAACCTCCCCTTTCTTACCAGCTTGCATTTCAGGTGAAATTTTTTACGGAAGGTAAAGGAATACATAGAATTGTCATTGACGAAGGTGCTTCAACCTACGTAATGTTGGCTTCATGTTGGATCGCTTTGGATTCTCCAACCCTATCCCACAATAGAATTCCCTTAAATATTTCAACAGCCACACTTTCATCCCAAAAAGTTACCTAGCTAGCTACCCCATCACCTTGAGTGGGAAAATGGTAACAATGGATATCGAAGTTGTGGATCATAACTTGAGTATAATTTGATTTTGGGCCACAGTTGGACTTATTCCATGAATTCCATTATTTCTTCAGTCTTTTGCATCATCCTATTTCCATTGGATGGAAAGATAGTCACAGTGGACCAACTATCCTTTTGCACCCCTGATTATTCCCCGTTACCAAATGGCTCTGTACCCTTAGTGGGTGGTGTGCCTGACTCTTACCTCAGTATCGGTACCGGTCTATTGAAGGGATCTTCCTTGATGGGTTTTTTCCGTCTTCTGTTGCCCACGGTTCCACAAACGGTCAATATTTTTTCATCCATTCCTCGTGAACTAATCGATCCTTGGATCCTACCAGCCCCTTCGGACATTGACATTCATGGAGAACAAACGTCGTTGTCACCAGCTAAATTGGCCTACCATGCCATTCTATCTGCATCAGAATCTCCGGTCACTTTGGTCACGGCCAATGGTACCACCTCCCCTTCCATAAATTCTCCTTCTTTTGATCTCCTCAATCTAGTCCTACCTATGGATGAAGCTATTAGAGAGATAATGTGTTTAGAAGAGCAACCTTGGGAGGAATCTCATGATTGTGTTTCGATATCTAATTCAAACACAATGCCTCTTCAAATCTTATCATTTGATGCACCTGAAATCGTTTCCTCACCTTATACGACTATCCACACTTTGGACTCGGAGAGAAACATGGGAAATCTTTCAAAGACATTGCTCATCGATATTTCAGTCAAGACAGGCATCGTCGAAAACATATAGATTGGAGCCAATCATAATCCTGAGGAAATTACAAGCTTCACCTACCCTTTTAAATACTTTCGCGATGTTTTCCCTTGGTCTTATGAGGAAATGCATGGCATAGACCCTTCTATTGTCAAGCATGAAATCAAGAAGTGTCAAGCATTGTTTTTATGGTAGTTTTCTTGCTCGTTAATCCAAAACATCCTTGAGTTTCCTTCTTCGGGCTCGTTAAACTACCACAAAGAAGATCAAGCATTCTTTTTATGGTATTTTTCTTGCTCGTTAATCTGAAAAACCTTGAGTCTCCTTCTTTGGGCTTGTTAAACTACTACAAAGAAGATATGAGCTCTTTCTTTTATGGGATGTTTTCTCGCTCTAAAAACTGAAAAATTCCTGAGTTTTTCATCGTTGGGCTCGTTAAACACATATGATGACGGTTTGAGCAAATCTTTTTCCCTCTCTTTCTAGCTCATTAAACTGAAAAATATCGATTAAGCATTCTCTTTTGGGACATTTTTCTTGCTCATAAAATTGAAAAAACACCGCATTCCTTTTTCAGGCTCGTTAAAAACTTATGAAGAAGCTCCAAGCATTTTTTTAGGAACTTTTGTTGCTCCTTAAATCGAAAAAAACCTAAGTTTTCATCATTAGTCTCGTTAAATATTTATGATGACGATATGAGTGCTTGTTTTTTTGGGCTCGTTAAATCTACGAAGAAGGAATGAGCAGTTCTTTTACCTCTTTTTCCTTCCTCACTAAATTGAAAAATATACCTTGATTTTTCTTCATTTGACTCGTTAAAATTCGATGAAGGTATTGAGTTTGTCGTCGTGTGACTCATTAAAATTTCACAACGAAAATCGAGTTTACTCCATCTCCTCGTACTCGTAAGAAAATGAGGCCAACATCTATTGAGCATAGGTTTCTCTTTATCCAGACTCAGTAGATTAAATCACAGAAAAGGAACCATTCCGGGTTATACTATTCAAATTTTGTCACACACGGTTAAAAACTATGACAAAGGGACCACCCTGGAGTCGTTCTTTATGATCTTTTCAGACTCTCTAAATGTGAAAAGACCACCGACTTATCTCATATGGACTCATTAAATTACACAGATGAAGGATAGATTCACTCTTTTTATGATCATTTTTAGACTCTTAAAACATGAAAATATCGACGAGTTTGCCTATCTGGACTCATTAAACTAATCAGGTAGGGCATAAAGTCACTCTTTTTGTAGTCCTTTTCAGAATCTTCAAACATGAAAAGATCCATGAGTTTACCCATTTGGACTCACTAAACTAATAAGATGGGGAAAGTGGACAATACAACTGGGTTATGTTCCATATTTTGAAAGATTTTTTTGGCAGCAGTTGTTCCCTTGAACATGGAACTCCCTCAGATGAACTTTCCTTATGATGACCTCTCAATATGAATCTTACCATCCTATGAGTTTAGCCTATATACCCCAATGTTCTTACATCTCTATATCCTAACACTTTTTGGTGTTCATGAGTCTAGTGTTGCATGGTTAAAACCGTTGTCGTGCCTTCTATTATTCAAGGGAAAACCTTTTTCTTTTGTTTCCTCCATAAGCCCATCAAGCATATCCTACCATCATGCCCTTCGTCACTTTGACCCAATGTTCAAAAGATTCTTAAAAAAATAATCATTCTTATCCCATTTCATGTTGATTGATGTAGGACACCTTATTGCCTACCTTTCGATAGGTCTCTTCCTGTCAACTTCAACACTCTATCTAGGAAGAAGACCCAGAAACACTTCATTTCCTTGGTACTTGCAGACATCAGTGGTAGGTCACCTTGTGTTTCATTAGGGGTTTTCATTATTGGCTCCTAGTTAAACGATTCTACAAGTGTTTGATGACAAAAATATTTTTCACACTTGCTATATTGTACTATGCATCTTGGAGACCATCACCATTATAGGTGGCCTTCCTTGCGTCTGTTAATGGTCTCCATTATTGACTAGTAATCAGATGATTTTGTGCATTTTCAACATCAATGCATATATTCACATGTATCGATCTCTGTCGTTCGGTGAAGCGGAAATCAAGACCTTTGGTAGACACTTGCATCACTCAACCTTGTTTCCTCTCTCAAGTTGCGCTTATTTTTTTTTGAGACAACTCATCTAATTGATCCTATTATGACACCAATTCTAGATTGTTCATATCGATGGCTAGCATTGGCATATCTATTTTTTGAGAAAATAACTATGACATAGCTTCTAAGCATGGGAATGCTCGACTCAAGACATGATTTTAGTTGTTTTTTTATATATGTGTTTAAGGTTTCCCGTACCACTCGAAGCTCTGATTCTTTCTCTCTTTTTTCCAAATAAAATGACGGTTAAATATAAAGTATTTTGGCCATCGTCGTAGCCTCTAATCTCACACTTTAGGGGGCATCTATTATACAGGAAAATGACCTCCTCATAAACTTAGATGACAAATACATGATGACTGAAGGACTGACCAAGTTCACAGGCCTAATTGTCAACCTAACATTGTCTAGACACTATCAACCTACTTTATAAAGCTTCTCAACAAGCTTAGTGGTGTGTTAGTGCCTAGGTAACTCTAGTTTCTACCTTGGGAACAACGTTAGTGAACCTATATCAAGTTCTATGGGTCAAAGGAGCAACTGACTGAGAAAATATCCCTATATTCTCTCCTATGTTAGCTCATGCCCATTTTTTATGTAAATTCTTTTATATTTTTGGAGGCCATGGTAAGTTCATGTTGAGAGGCTTGTGTCCACATTTTGTTAAATGGTCAACCATTGATTGATGGGGGATAAAAATACTCCAAATTTATAATATTTGTTTGACATGTCATGGAGTTAGTTAGTAAAAAATATGTGTTTATTGTATGAGAGAGTAGACTCCTATACAAAGAGGATCTTCCTCTCCATTTTAATGGTTTTTGGGATTTTGGGGTATTAAGGAACTTTCCCCTTGGACTTCATGTGTAAACCACAAGTGTGATAGCCCTTTTTGCTACCCCTCTTGTAAATGTCACGGTGTATATTAATTCATGTAAATCATGTGGAAATACAAATAATGACTAGGAAGGAGGAGTGGGCATGGATTCAAAGACTAAGGAGGAGGCGTTTCTGGGGAAGTGATTTGCCCAGGATACTTCATTTATTCATGCTACCTATTCTCTAACTAAATTAAATGGTTTGTACAGCAAACAAGGAGGTGGAGTATGGGTTACCTGAGAATAGGAAGAATATCATACATCCCCTTCCCTTGAGGGGCGTGTTTGTTGAAAAATGCAGCAAGAAATTCTCAATTTGATTTTGCCTTGATAAAATTGATCAAATTCAAAATTCCACATCAGCAGACAACTTGGAGGAGTTAACTAAGGTGACATGGTTCTTTTCACTCAGTTAAGAACACCCACTTCAATTTAATGAGTTGAAGTTCAGCTTGCATGTGTTGATTCCTATTTTATACAAGTCTAACTCAGCTAATTCAAGTTAGGGGCATGAATTTTAGTTGTATTTAGTGATTCCTAAATTTTAGGAGCCTAGGTTGAGTTAATTTCAATTGTAATCAGTTAAACTAGTTCTAGTTGCTAATAAAAATTAGTTGGTGGATAGTTAAGTAATGGGACATCAGTCTAACTCATATATCATTTAGTTAATTGATCAATCAACTAATAATTAGCTCATGTGTGCAGAGAATTTGAGTTCCCCATCTATGGTGGAGATTCCAAGGTAGTGTACAATTAATTATATACTAGATTGAGTGTATAGTTTATTGTATTACTTAGGTGATCAATCCCTTGGAATTGCACATGCATTTTGGAGGAAATTCCTAAATAATAGGAGCATATTTCCTCAAGAATTGTGCAAGCAAATAGGGGCTCATGCAAAGTTAGAAATTTACTAAGTCTAGGTCAGAGCTTCTTAGTGAGCAGAAAGATAGGTTATTCACTTACAGGTTGAGATCAGATTGAGATAGAAATTATAATACAATCTTTATTCATATGATTGATGCATGCAGGATTAAGGGGTTTTTAGCAATTTATTTCCCCTAGAAAAATATTTTTCATGTGTGTGATTTCTTATCGCATGTTTGAGATTATTGTTCTAAATTGTGAATTGAATTCTGCAGAGCAATAGAGTAGAAAAGTATCTCTTGATTTTGATTAAAATTTCATGAACAGTTGTAAATATACACCATAACTTGTGCATGGTATTCGAGGTAGATTTGTAGAAATTTCTACATGATATCAGAGTAGGATTCACATTAGAGAAGGAATTTTGAAGTTGTTTCTTAGGAGGTTCAACTTTGCAGTTCAATGTAGTAGGATCTCTTCAGATCTGCGAAGATGACCTTCAATAGATTGAGACTAGAGTATGCCTTAGAAGGTAGCTCTAATTTCATTTCATGGAAGGATTGCATGGAGGCAATGTTGGATGACAATGAATTGCTAGAATATGTCAAGACATACATTGCAAAACAAGGATCATTTGATGCCTAGAACCTTTCTCAGTGGAAGAAATTTGTAGCTAGAGCTAGGAGGATCATCTTGGAGGGTGTGAGAGACCACATAGTCTCAAAATTACATGGCAAAGAAACCCCCTTTACTATGTGGAAGACACTTAATAAGTCATTCATAAATATTAATGAATCCAGGAAACTTTATTGAATGAACAAATTGAGGATTGGAGGGAAAAGGTATGGGGTAGTTTTCATAAATGGGAAGGCCTACCTCAAGAATCATGCTTCATGTCAAATCAATAAATTTAGTGTCAAGATAGAGAGCATCTACACATTAGAGGAATATTTGTGCATAGACTTTAGGAGAAAGGTAGGGATTAGAGATGTTGTGGTTGAGAGGGAGCATGATTTAGCTCTCAAGATGGAGCCTCGACTAGTTGAAAGTTGGGCTGACCAGGAGGATGATGATGAAGAGGACCAGTCAGAGACCTCCAATAAGAGGAGATTTTGATCCAAGTGGGTAGAGGAAGCACATGCAACTATACCTCTAGGATTTAGGTGGAGTGATTTAGATCCTTAGTCCAAGAGTTGGATAAATTTTGCCAGGGTCCATTGAGGCATTCTCCTCTTGGATCATTACCTTGCTACGGGGGCCCACAATATTTAGTAGTAGGAGGATCAGTGTTAATCAGATATTGAGGAGTGTTGACACCAAAGAAGGAGGCTCAATAGCATATTCATTTGATCCGTAAACTGTCGTGGATATTCCACTGGACAGTTCATTACAACAGATTTGATAATATTATATTAAAAATATGAGATTCCACACTTTTACAGTTTTATTAAACTTTAAGATCTGTATATTTAACTATAATTAGTGCATGCATGTGAATGAAAATTATGTAAAAAAATAGAGAATGACAAAATAAGCTTACACACACATAAGACATAAGATATGCTCTCTAGGAAACCCTTCCGAGAGAAAACCCACTGGAAGGTGAGGTTGCTTCACTCCCTTTCTCTTTTTGGAAATATGGTTGCAAATTCAAAGAAGTAATGCTTGTGGCTTATGGTATTCTATAATGCACATATCCCTTCATTGTGCTCTACCTCCTATATCTCCTAGCTATATTTTCTAAAGTATGGAACAAAATTCTCTTGAAAGAATGGAATGCCTCTTCATCCTAATGGCTCAGTTATAACACTTCCCGATAGCCTACTAGTGGTTAATTTTGACTACAACAACTATTAACTAGAGTTACAATATAGAATCTTATAGATCCTTTTACATCATAATCACATGGCTAACCCATTTTCCATGAATAATGGGGGCTAATGCGACATCCTCCCAAACTATAGGTGTGAAAATAGGAAGGTAAATTTCTGAGTGGCATAACTTTTGCATAGATCCTCTGATTGACGCAATTCGTGCACCATTGGAAAGATCTATGTGTGTAGAATATAATGAAATGGCAAAAAAGAAGCAAATTTTTACCCCCAAAAAACATCCTTTTATGCCTCAAAATGCTCTTGGAAGGTTTTAAACCTTGTTTTCTCAAACTCGGTCTCGCCGGTAAAAACGGTTATGTGAGTTGATTCCTCCACTTTTTCCACTCCAAATGCATCGAGATGGATGATAAAAAATATAATTATAAAATTTGGATCATCAGCAGTAGCACATTTTTCCTAGTAGATAGTTGCAGACATAGTTCATTCATCTTTTTTTAATGCTTTCTAGTTGCATGTGTTGCAGTAGCAACAACAATAGTGAGAGGTGTTGCATACAGTACATTTCGTAGGTGCAGGATAGGGGTGGTTGATAATCCCTTTCTTGCTGAGAGGGAGTGTTTAAAAATGCATCAAGAAATTCTTAATGTTATTTTTCCTTTGATTAAATTGAGAAAATTTGAAATTCCACATCAGCAGACAACTTGGAGTTAACTGAGGTGACATGGCTCTTGTCACTTAGTTAAGAACACTAAATTCAATTTAATGAGTTGAAGTAAATTTTGTGTGTGTTTATTCCTGTTTTGTAGGATTCTATCTCAGTTAATTCGAGTTAGGGGCATGAATTTCCGTTTTATGTAGTGATTCCTAAATTTTAGGAGCCTAGGTTGAATTAATTTCAATTGTAATTAGTTAAACTAGTTCTAACTATTAGTAGAATTAGTTGGTAGTCATTTAAGTAGTGGGACATCAATGTAACTCAGATATCATTTATTTAACTGATCAAACAACTAATAATTAGCTCATGCATGCAGAGAATTTGATTTCGCCAGTTGTGGTGAAGATTCCAAGGAACTGTACAATTAATTATATACTAGATTGGGTGTATAGTTTATTATATTGGTCAGGTGATCAATCCCTTGGAATTGTGCAAGGAAATAGGGGCTCAAAAATAGGTATAAATTAACTAAGTCTGGGTCAAAGCTTCTCAGTGAACAAAGAGATAGGCTATCCACTTGCAGGTTGAGCTCAGATTGAGCTAGAAATTGTATTGTAGGCTTTATTCATCTAATTAATGCAAGTAGGATTAAGGGGTTTTTAGTAGTTGCTCTCCCCTAGAAAATATTGTGCATGTGTGTGATTTATTATTGCATTTCTGAGATTGTTGTTCTAAATTTTGAATTGAATGCCACAAAGTAGTAGAGTAGAATTGTGTCTTTTGATTTTGATTAAAACTTCATGAGAAGTTGCAAATATACACCAGAATTTCTACAATGTTGGTGAATTCGACACACAAGAGATGAGGGAAACGAGTCAGCAGCAAAAAATACTAGCACATATGGAACAAACGCGAATTGTGGATGAGAGCGTGAGTGTGGTATGAGATACACAAAGAATCCTAATGTAGAGAGTAGTGAATGAAAAAGCTTGTGGAGGAGAATGAAGTGAAGAGAAGTGAAGATGGGGTGTTGATCCTTATGAATTTTTGGGCTGGGAGCAATGTTATGAATTGGTTTTGTGATGGTCCAATGAAGACTTAGTGGAGAATTTGACTCACTAGTGTTATTTGTCCTAGTTGATAAGCCTCTAAGTGATTTCCTTGGGGCTGATAAACCACTTAGAGATTTCTAAAGGTTGATTAAACTACTAGGGTGATTGTTTGAAGGTTGATAAACCACTTAGTATGTGGAGACAATGTTGTGCTTACTACTGGAGGTAGTTGATAAACCACCTTAACATTGTGCCCTAGATTCCTATAGTGCTTGCCTTGGAAATCATGTTGATAAACCACCCTTAGAGTGAGATCATACTCCTCAACTGAGCATACCTTCACTATGCCTAGCGTGAATCCCTATGATGTATTTATAGAGGCATCAGAGTCACTATGGTTCTTCTTTAGGAGGTATTTAATAAACCACCTAGACAGTGCACTCTCTCTCATCTTGTTGACTAGTGTTGGTGTGAATTCCCTTGAGCACTTTACTCCTCAAAATTTGAATCCATCTTAGGGGTGGTCAGCTGCAAAAAATATTGCAATGTAGTTGTCTGATTGTTGGGTGGAGAGTTGAAGTCCCTCGCTTAGTTTTTAGTCATTCAATTTAAATAGATAAGTGTATTTTCTTGTATATATGTTGCACTATGAATTATGAATATTGTTTTATATGTGTTATGATAGTGAATGTATTGGCACTACTAATGAAGGAATGCGATACTCCTATTTGTCTATGATGAGATTATTATTATTTTTTTTGTCATGGTTATGAGGGGATTGGAGGCCTTTGTGTTTTTTGGTATGTTTATGAAGTGACAAGTCATTTATATGGTCATGTATTATTGCTTGATGTGCTTAGACAAATTGTTAGTGTGTAATTTTTATTGTCTGATATGTTATGAATATCACAGAACCTTGTTTGTTTAAGGAATGTGACTGTATTTGTTTTTAAATGGCTAATAATGTTGCGATGTGTTATGGTCCTAGGGTATAGGGATCAAAGTGTATTTTCCTCTTTCTTTTCATTTTGAGGGTTTGTATGTCAGTATAGCCTATGAACTACTGCGTTCATAGTCTAAAGAGTTATTATCTAAGGTCACTATAAATTTTTCATACAGGGTCCTTAAATACAGTAGTAAATTTGAGAGAGTATGAGTCTATGAGAAAGTCATCTGGTCATTTTCTCATATAAAGGCATTTTGGGTTCAAGGGTTATGTATCACTGGTCAGAACCATGAATAAATAGGTCTAGTTCATTTATTAAGGTTATGTTGAGTATTTTATTAGCGTTTTTCATCATGCCCTATTCCACCATTCACAACTCATGATCCCCTTTTATTTACCCCTACCATATATTTTTTCCATTCCTATACTCCTTTCATATACCCCATTTCATGTATTCCCTTCCATACACCCCTTACATTTACATTTTAACATCATATACACACAACCCTTGTCAAATCACCTCTCATCAATATTGCTACTACATCCTTCCACAACTCATTACCATCATTTATATTTCATGATCATTATAACCATTTATCCTAAGTTCATAGCTATGACCAAGAAAAACATGAGGCGTACATTTTCAAACTTCTTTCATACTGCCCTCATTCTCTATCCACTCTACAGTTCATGCTCTTCTCTGAGAAAATTTGTCAGTTACATAGCACAAGGCTGAGAGAAGTCTGACAGGGGTTCGAAGACAAGTTTTTTTCAACCATGGGAAAATTTCTACGCAATAGTTGCACAAATTTCTAAGCTACAAACTCGCTACACATCTGTTCTGCAAGTTGGAGTCATCTATCTTCAAGTTCTTAAGGAATTGGAAAAACTATTTTAGGGGTTATACACCATCACATTGTCATTCCAAACATACCCATTTCTCTTTTTTTCTAGGAAAGTTCTGCAACCATATCAACCATGGAGGTCTGCCACACTCTGCTACGAATTTGTTGCACAAAGTAATTGTTTTAGTTATCATTTGGAAAAGATTATTTTGACCAAATGGAGCTGAGTTTCAAAAAATTGAAAGGTTTTTTTCATAAGCACAGGTCAAAGAACAAAAACCTCCTTTAGTTTCTACACAGATATAATAGATTGGGAGATTCAAATGCATATTTAAATCCTATTTTTCAGACTGTGCAATTTACTGTTTTAGACATGATTTTGGGGAACATATTCTGAAGAGATGGGGAATAATTTTAGGAAATTGAGAGAATTTTTCTCAAAAACCTAACTCATTGTTTACACATGTGGTATATTTTGGGAATTACAAGTGTCACTTAGAGACCCATTTTCACAATTCTTTGCTGAAGGAATTCTGAAATTTTTAAAATTCGATTTGTAAATATGAAGATTTTTGGAGTTTTGATGCTTGTTGTGAGTCATAAGTTATAGGTGATAAATTGTTGGAATTTGCTTTGTGTTGGAGTGGGAAACGATAGTCAAAATCATAAATTTAAATTTTGTTGTGCAACTGTTGACTGGGAAGTTCTGAGGTTTGTGCGCATGGAAAGGAGCATCTAGTGGATCCTACTTCAACTCAACAACATCATCATCATACCCATCAAATCATTTTCAGTCAGTGTAGCCTGTGAATATTTCAAACTAGATCCTACTGTGCAACTCATCATTTAGTTGTTTCTTTTTTTTTCAATTAGGTTTGGAACTTTTTATTGTTATGTCAATGATCAAGATACGAATGAATGGATAGGGATGAAATAAGTAGATAAGATAAAATTTATGTTCTTAAAAATGATGTTGCAGTTTTATTCTTAGCCTTATCCTAGCTTTAGCATAGAACTTGATGTTTCTAATTTCAGTTGGTTTCGATCCTCTTAGTGGATAACAAGTACATTGTATCTATTTTATGTTTTTTCACCTATCTAAATGTATTTAAAACTAAACAAAACATGGAAAAAGGGTTCGTATTTGGGAGAAGCCTTATGTATGTGTTTGTTGTCTTGAAATAAAATATCAACGCAGACTTTTTCCACTTGACTAGAGATTCCACGTGGGCGCCACTGACAAACCAATATTATATCACGTGCATTCATATTGCGGCATTAAAAATGGAAAATTCAAAAAATGATATGTTGGGGTTATAATAATGGCCTAAAGGGTTTTAATATACCATACAACAATATATATATCCTAAGGTATTTTTTATACAATTTTTGGCCAAGTGGAGGGAAAAATATCGAGCTACACGCACAGGCGGAGAGAAAAATATCAGGCTACATCACAGGGGTGGAGGGAAAGAGTTGGAAATGATTCATTTTGGAGTCGAGGTGGAGTCGAACCACTTTGCAATCACTCTGAAACACTAGGAAAAATATCGAGCTACACTCACTCAGCTCACACACGGCTACACGCAGGGGCGGAGGGAAAGAGTTGGAAATGATTCATTTTGTAGTTGGGGTGGAGTCGAACCACTCTGCAACCCTACGAAAAATATCAGCTACATGCACTTGGGCGGACGAAAAGAGTTGGAAATGATTCATTTTGGAGTCGAGGTGGAATCGAGCCTCTCTGCAACCACTCTGCAATCCTAAGCCTTTCTGATTTTGAACCCTAAGAGGAGTTGCATTTCTGAGTTTGAACCAAACAGGTCCACTCCTCAAATCCTCGCCCTGCCTCTTGGTTGTTTGAACCTGTGTCTAACTACCCTACTTCTCTATAATGAACACATCATCTGCATCATAGTAGCGGGCTTCTCAACTGCAGTGAGCACATGAGTGAGACCTACCAACATATACCCGGTAAGTAAGAAGGAGTGTTTGGATGGAAGGATACTACTAAGAAAGGAAGGCAAGGCAGGCTTTTGTCAATATCGATCAATCCAGAAAATCAAGGTGAGGTGGGGATGATCAATGAAATGGATAGTCAGTTATAGAAAGAGATACAGAAGGAGGTGTGTTGCCATACCGAGTGGGTAGTGAGATTCATCGAGTTTAGTTTTGTCTGGCTGCCTTTTTACATTTCCAACTTGAGTGAGACCTACTGCTTTCAATCGAATCTCTAAGCATGTTTTATTGCTTATATAACCAAGCTACCTTATTTTCACCCACCTAGCTACTCTCTCGTTCTCATTCCGGAGGGAGTCCATAACCTAAAATTAATGTGTTTTGTCCAACTATGGTAACCTTTAGGATCAAGCATTTAAAAAATGATAGGCTCTTTGAACACCCAACACAAACAGAAGAAGAGATGAGGAGTCGACTTGTGGAATGAAACAAGCAGTATTAGCAGTTGATTCAAAGGAGTTGGCTTGTGGAGTGCACGTGGAATGCAACAGGCAGTATTAGTAGTTGATTCAGAGGAGTCCTCTTGTGGAGTGCAATAGCCGGTATTAGCAATTGATTCAGAGGAGTTAGCAAATCTCTATAATATTCAGGTACATCCTTAAATAATTCTCTTGGCTCCTTCACAAACATGCTGACAATTTCGACTTCTTTTAAGAAAAATCGATAAGTTGATACTTCATAATTTTAGCTTCTTCAATTTGGATTTTGACTTTGCAAAACATTCTCAAAAATTTCTTCATGTAGCTTGAACTTCAAAAATTTGGTAACCTTTGACATTGGTCTCAAAATAGGATTGATGCCTAACATAGGCCTTCAACCAGTGCATAGGATTGGATTTTTTAGAGATTATCCTTCTAGGGCTTATGCATAGAACCATACACAAATTTTGAACTATAGACAAAGGGTTTTACTCCTTTATAGGATTGATATAGTTTCCAATAGGAGGGCCTTAAGTGCCTTGCAAAACTAGAACAATCCATTCTTAATAATTTCAATGATCAGTAATGTACATACCAAAGTCTGTTTAGATGTTCATAAATTCGGTGATTTGAAAGATTCAAACCTAGGGGACACCTTTTTGTTTTTTTCTCCAATGTGAAGAGGTGTGGTTTTCTATTATGCTGCTAGATAATTCCTTTGACTCTTCACAAATATGGTCATTATTCCTTTTCTCTAATAAAGAAGGTTTGTAATCTTGATTGTAGAGATAAGAGGACTCCGTTGATTTCGGCTTTTCATTGTTCAAGACTTGGGGAAATTGGTGTACAAAATAGAAATATTTGTGTTCCTCTAGAGCAACAAATTCATCATTGAGGATTTCATAACTTGTGTAATGTTGATACTCATTATCAAAAATGCCAATGTTTGGTGCAAAATTCTTATTGTTGTCATATTTGGAGCAAAGTCTCTCATCCTCGAAGGGATATTCTATCCTCAATTCTTGTGACAAGTCTAGGGAGGTTATTCCAACACTTTTATAACATGACATGGTCTCAAAACCCTCATGACGAATGCTTGTGAAGTGCTCAGAAGTGGCTCAGAATCAAACTTCCCCTCTTCTTCATGATCACCAAACATCGATGGTCCATGCAAGTAGTGTATAGGACTTGCCTCTACCCAACCCAAAATATATGGGCTGATCATTGATCCATACTGATGAGAGGATCATTATGAGTGTTCAGGCTTATGTTTTCATTATTATGATTATCATGTACATAAGCCATAAGAGAAGGGAGCGTTCTTGTTTTTATTTGTGAGCATAAATCCCACGCCAAATTCATCTCAAAATTGCTACTACTTTCTTCTTTTGTATCTGCAACACTGTTTCCTATGGGGCAGCCAAAAAAAACATCACCAACCTGATGCCAATCCTCACTAGAAAGAGTGACACATATCATTTGAAGGTGGTGTAATAATGCCATCACATTTTTCATGTTGGTACTCATTTATTGTTAAGCAATCACTTTAGATGCTAAAATGGCCCTCCTTCTTGTCATTGTTGCTACAAGGTTGTTCGTGTTATAAATATCTAGTGTTTTCATATTCAAATTTTGAGCATAATCCCTCTTCCATAGATGCTCCACTTTCATCCCCAACAATTTTATCATTTCCTTCAAAAAGACCAAGGAGGCCTTCCTCTTGTAGGGTTGTCAACAACTGTTGATATGTACCATCAAATTTTTGAACCTTGGGTGGCAATGCTTTAGGAAGATTTCAACTAGAGATTTGAGAGAATGTATGTTGTTTGGGCTACAAGAATGCTTCAGCTAGCCACCATGCCCTTGTCCTAAAGAAAGCATAAATAACCTTATCATTGAATCTTCATGTCTTTCCATCAATTCTCATATATGCTTCATAAATTCTAGGACATGTGGGGTAGTATAAAAAGAGTTCCCCTCAAACTGTGGAAGCTCCTTGCTATAGCTAGGAGGACAAGTTTTTGTGTGACAACCTATTATTCTATGATACACAGAAATAAAATATGCCCAGAAACTTAAGATGTGTATAAACTCATATTCTATAATCTCTCATACTTCCATGAAAATTTCATTACAAAGGTGAAATATTTATAGTGTAACCTACAACTACCTTGAGCGATGTATAAGATATTCCTTTAATAAATTGTGGATGGAAAATTCAACCATAATTGCACCTAGAGAAGTGAGGTGATCTTACATCCCAGTTGGAAATCCCATAGAGAAGGTGTTAATTTTAGGTATGTTCTATGCTAGAGCAATTTATTTAAATTTTCACAGTTAGGAATCACATCAACATTAAGATAAACTGCAAATAGAACATAAATATAAATCGTAGAAGACAAACCAAGAAAAGAGGACACAAGATGTGGCGCTAACCAGGGAAAAACCCCACAATTTGGGGAAACCCTTGATGAATTCTTCTTTTATGTTCTTCAAGGTCAGTAGAGAAAGAGAGAGAGAGAGAGAGAGTGCATTTACAATAGAAGTCAACACTTTGGCTTATCTAGATCTAGAATATATCATTTCATATAACGATGAGATCAGTTGAAGACATTATGCTTCAACTGATTCTCCAAGGTGAAAACTTCACCTATTGTAGTGTTGCATCTAGTCCACTTGCTGTACCACTGCATGCTGCACTAATGCTGCCCATGTCCATGTTCTTATCCATCATCATGTTGCCCATCATCATGTTGAGATCCTTACTATTGCTTCTTTATCATATCCATGAGATCTACCTGAAATTTTGGTCTCCATTATTGTACTTTAACTAAACTGTAGCAGTGGAACCTTATTCTGATACAGTGAGGGTTCTAGGCTACTTTCCATCAGATAAGTCCACTAAGACCATGGTAACATTCCTTTTTATGCTAGGAAAGAATGTTATGCCCAGACTACAACCATTCTTTGTTTCTATTCTTTATGTGAGAATGTTGAGACTCCAACTCACTACGGTGACACCATCCACTGCTCCATGAGGTTGTGAGTGCACCTTAAACCAAAACTGGGTGCAGTCAAACCCTACTGCGGTTCCTTTCTTCATGACTGTGGCTCATTGTGGTTCACTATGGCTCCTCCCTTTACTGACTGCGACTTACTGCAGTTCCTTAAAATAACATCATGCCTTGACTGTGGCTTCCCTTATGACAGTGTATAAGTGCCTCATGAACAGCATTACCACGACTGCATTTGAACAACGTGTAACTATCACCATTACTTGCGTATATATGTTTCTAGGAGCAACATATATATCTCTGTATGAACAATGTATGACCAGCGTGTAAATAAGTCTTTATATCTGCGTTGAATATCATCTATGATCTGCGTAGAGGTATCATCAATGACCAACGTATATGTCTCCATTGCTTGCGAATTCATGACCCAATGTATGTGTCTCTGCCTGTGTGTTAATAACTTTATGCCCTACATGATGGCATATATATTCCTTCCCATATTGTGGCTAGTCCACTTCAGTGTATAAGCTAGGGTTGCATATAAGTGTCAACCTGTACAGCGTGAACGTTGACTGTGGACAGCATGACCATTGACTACGTGAATATCTCCCTTGACTGCATGAAACCAGTGTATAACATCCATAGTGTATCCTATTCACTATGAGCAGCATATATCTTATAAGGTCTCCAAGACTGCGTTGGATTAGGGCATTGTCTTAGGGCATCCTTCTTTAGTGTCTTTCCTTCTCCAAAAACACAAGATGTGGAGAGGAGATCACACCAAGAATATATGTCGCTAATGACTTCAAATCCTCTCTTATTTATACTAAAAACGTAGAGGTTGAATAGACACATCGGTTGGGCTTCTGAGCCTACATAAGATGTTGGTCGGCTTGATAATAATTCCATAATCAAAATAAATTCATATCTCCATAAATACTTATCAGAATCAGATGATCTTTAGATCAATCCTACACCTCTCGATGAGAGGGATCCAATAAAAATATCAGTTTCTATAAATAAGCTAACCCGCATGGAGTTTGGCCCTAGTTTCCAATTTTAACACTCCCTCTCGACTAGGGAGAACTCCATCTGCTGATCCATATATATTCGACTGTACTATTTCTGCCATCAATGCCCTGCACTGCTCTACTTAGCTCTGCTCTACTTTGCTCAGATCTACTCTGTTGGCTCTGCTCAACTTTGCTGGCTCTGCTCAGCTCTGTTGGCTCTATTGGCTCTGCTCAACTCTACTGGCTCTGTTGGCTCTGCTCTACTTTACTCAGCTCTGCTAGATTTTCTCTGCTCTGATGGCTTTGCTCTGCTTTGCTCAGCTCTGTTGGCTCTGTTGGCTCTGCTAGCTCTACTCTACTTTGCTCAACTCTGCTGGCTCTACTCTGCTCTGCTCAACTTAGCTCTACTGAACTATGAAGAAGAAGAATTGATCGAGAATGAGTCATACCATTTTCCACTGACCCGAAGTCAATCTCAGAGTGCTTACCACTGGTCCCAGACTAGTCTCAACTAGCCCAAAGTTAGCATCATAGGGGGTACCACTCCTACCACTGGTCCCAGACTAGTATCATCAGTCTCAAAGAGTGTACCACTAGTCCCAGAGCAGTCTCAACCGACCCGAAGTCAACGTCATAGTATGTACCACTCTCACTGGTCCCAGACCAGTCCTGCACTAACCCAAGGTCAGTCTCAGAGTATGTACCACTGGTCCCAAACCAGTCTCAATCGACCCGAAGTCAGCATCATAGTAGGTACAACTCCTACCACTGGTCCCAGACCAGTATCATTGATCCCGGATCAATGAAGGTCATCCTACTATAGGGAGTACAGTAGATACAACGATGTGTCCATCGGTACTACTATGGTCCCTATCTTCATTTCCCTGCTCATTGATCAAATGAGAGGTACTTCCCATGAGTCCCTGACTGCATGGGTAGGATGCCTCGACAGGAGAACTTAATCAATCTCATCCTCATAGGAGAACTTAATCATCCTGCTACAATTTTTGTCATGGAGAACACATCATCCAGACCTCACAGGAGAACTAATCATCGTGCTACATTTTTTCATGTAGAACACATCATCCAGACCTCACAGCAGAACTAATCATCCTGCTACATAGGAGAGTGAATCATCCTATTGACAAGAGAGCGAATCATCGTGTCCCACAAAAGAGCAAATCATCTTGTTTCAGTGCACACCACCAAGGGAGGGTGAGTGACCATGTCGCCGTATGATGCTCTAGTAAGAATCGCAAGCCCCCAGAGCTCCTAGAGCTCAATGTATGCAACATGTAGGACCCTTTTACAAGGGTCTCTTGACGACCGTAAGTCATTCAAGAAAATCACAGATTTGATCTTTCCTCGGGGATTTTTCAAAATGTCAACGATCTGTACATCAGTCTCAATGCGATGGAGCCTCCTTGCTCATCAACTTACCATATCCAGATAAAGCAACATCTGATGTTTATCTGCGGGAGCAATCATCGAATACGGGATTCCTCTATAATTGAATCCCACCTCTGGTTGTCACAGAGAATCACCGTGGTATTCATCATGTGTACAAATAGCTCACTGAAGAGCTTCCACAACCAAACTACCTCTTAGGTAGCCATGCTAGCAACAATATATTCTACCTCAGCGGTGCTCAAAGCCACCAACTTTTGCTTCTTGCTCAACCAAGATATCGAAGTAGATCCTAAGGAGAACAAGCACTGAGAAGTGCTCTAGTGATCCTTCACACTGCCTGCCCACTCAGCATTTGAAATATTTCAGTAGTGTATCTCAATCCATGAGATATTGTGCCCTAAAGATATCTTAGAAGATTCTAGGCAGCTCTAGTGAATCTCAACCAAATATGAGCTCACCATACTAACTGCAAAACATATGTCTGGACAGAGGTTTCACCAAGAACATCAACGGGAATGATTTTATGAAACTCAGAGGCATTTCCCAAATCTGGTCGGACATCACTACCATGTAACTTCTGAAAGTTAAGATCCTCGAGGTAGTTAGAGGCTTGCAGTTTATCTTTCCACGTTCAGAATCCAACTCCCTCTATCTCCTACAAATGAGAGGGTCTGCACCCACCAGACTTGGTATGAGAGGTCTATCATCCACAACCTTTGAAAAATGGTTTGGATCGGTTTCACTCCTAGTAAATCTCAGCTTCATCAAACAACTATCAATCCTCTCATAGTACGCCCAAGGTGTTTTGCTTTAAGCCTTAGAGGTCTTTCTTCCACCTGTATACATGAGATTCCCATTCATGAATCTCAAACTTCATGGGTTGTTCCATACTTGTGGACCTGCTACATGGTCCCCTTGTAAGATTTTCCTTCAGTACATCTCAGACATGTACTTTCATGCTCTTTTTGAATTCAAGCTTCCCTGTCACCATCTAACTCATAGACCTCCGGTGTTATGTGTTAATGGACATGGTCCCCAATGGACTTCCTGTAACGTAATACAACCCTAAACTCAAAAACATCTTTGAAAAATCTATTTTCAAACACGTATCTTTCCATCAATGAGTGCCACCCTCAAACCTTTAAACTTCCATTTCTGAGATGGACACCACATTCTTCTTGTGATCAGGTACATAAAACAGATCTAATCATGCTTATAATCAAAACCCTAATTTTGAGGACTAAAGTGTGTTGTCATTGACTGTAGACAACATCTAGATATTGATGAACATTGATGTCACTGAGTTAAATCTTTGAAATATAGAAATCTCATCCATGAGTCCCAAATGTAGGGAGGAGGAGTTGTGTGAGCGTCTATAGAAAATCTGGATGCTCTCTGCATAACTGGATGACTGCATTTGGGATAGATCTGGACACTCTCAAGTGAACTAGATGAGGGCGTCCAGAGTCAAACATACCTAGACCTACTTCAAGCCCTGGATTCTCTCATAAGACTTCTATGCGAGCATCTATGGTAGTCGAGACGCTCTCAAGACCACTTCATGTGAGCATCTGGGGATTAATACAACCTGATCTATCTCTGAGGCCCTTGATGCTCCCATAACCCACTAGGTCAGCATCCAAGACTCCCTGGATGTTGCCATAACACATTGTGCCAGCATCCATGAACTAAAATTCCTAGTTTTTTGCCAGCGTCAAAGATTTAGAAAACCCTAGATCAGTGTGAGCTTCAACCCTGAGATTTCAGACCCTTGTGCGAACTTTCCTCTGTTAAACTTGTGTGAACCAAGACAATAAGAGAAGAGAAGATAGCTTGATCGAATGTGTCCAAATGACCTTGAGGTATCTTCTATTTAGAGGCTTTCATGAGGGTCCAATTGGGGTTGAGGCTGACCTAATTCATTACACATGTGGTTAGGGCCGCCTCATTCCATAATACATGTATGAATAAAATAATTCAAAACTCAACTTTCGCTTGTCCAAATAAGGTGATATTTAGGTTGATTTTGGTCCTCTCAAAAAGAGGAATGTAATTCAATCATTATCTTAGTAATTGAGCCGTCTAAGGTGGAATTTGACCGTAATTCCAAAAACTAATAAAAACTAAAACAATTGATCAAAAGATACAACATTAAGAGCACAATCATCACAACACAAGAACAGAAGTATATAAGGTCGAAAAACTCAAGGGGAGAAAAACCATTGTATTTCTTTGCTTCTTCTCTTTATTATATTAATCAAACTTCTCCTTTACATTGATATGATGTCCCCAATTATATAGGAAAAACCACTCATATACAAATATCGGTTGGCCTCCGCCAGTAGGAATAAGCATCCCTTCAATAACATAGCAAGCCCCCACTTTCTTGAGGCCTCAACCTCTGCAAATATTATTCTAAAAATTATTTCCAATGACAGTGTAAATTTATCTCTAGAGTGATACAAGAAACATTATATAATAATTAATTAGAAAACCTACCAAAACCCCTTTTGTTGCCTCTTTGAGATGCCTTATGAAAAACTACAAGACAGAGATAGTCATTCAACACTTTCTTCACTCCAAAACTTCGCACCCTACATAAAATACTAAATGTGACAAACTCAAAATTCTTTGTAATAATTCTAATCTCCTTCAGCAAGCTGCTATATGCATTGTGCAATGTTCACTCCTCTCACAATTTAATAATAATGAATTACAATATCTCACTCTCAATGGATTGAACCTCTACTTTACAAATCTTTAGCATATAAATCATTTTTGGAGGATGATAAAATAATTACATAGAGAAATGCAGAACCAATCACCCCTTTTCCATACATTGTTGATCTAGTTGAATACATTGAATTTGCTAATTGACTTGATCCACCATCTCTTTCAATAAATGAAAGACTTCTCTAATTTTAATCACCTGTATTTGATGTGGTCTAATTCACATTGACTTAGTGGAGTGATTACCATGGGAAATTACCAAAGAAAATTCCCGTGGTTATTTTTGTGCATGCATAGGATCATGAATTCTTCACCTATAGGCATCTGCACAGTCACATAAAGGAAATCCAGAGAAGTTATGTAGGCTAAGTGAAGAAATTCGGTGTATATTATGTAATTTGTGCAATCTTGAAGAGATAAGTGAGATCATATGTTATTAAGCTTGGAAAACTCAAATCCATCAACCCAAACATGTAACTCGGCTTTATGCCATCAACACCTAGTCCCAAACATTGTCATAACCATGCAATACATTATGCTAAATTCATTAAAATACATTGCATCAAGTGTTTCATGTTGAAATCAATGCCAACACTTTTTTTGCGCACTTATTCTTTCACATGTCAATCTCTATTATAGCAACCCCTTGTATTATTGATGTGATTGTCTTGTAATCAACCATGATATATTTGGATAGAGTTATGTGAGGATGTTACCCCTCTTATTGTTATTTTTCTTATGTTAACCTTGAATTTAATAAACTTAATTGTTATATTAACATTACATCACATTCATATAAACTTTTTGAATAACATGCCTAACTTTCCAAATACAATTTTTGACAATAGATTTCGGCAAGCTAGGGATGATTTTTGTCATGCGTAGTAGCCCCTATTGCCTACTTCACGCATTTACCCTCTTTGATATATACATCCTTGATTCCATTTCCCATTTTTTGATTAGATGCATAGTTTTTTGGATGTTCCTTCATCTTTCCCTTCTCACACATTCAGTCTTCCATTATATTGAATCCATTCATTTTGATTTGGCTTACTCTTCACTAAATCACCTCATGCCTCCACTCTATAGGCTTAGCAATCCTTCCTTTAGGGAAGCCCCCCTAAATCTGGATAAGATCCAACCAAAAGTGAGAGGAAGACATATTGTGGTCACAATAAGTAGTCTTCCTTAATTTGCACAAAACTAGCCCCTTGATTCTTGGGACTTTACATCAAACAAGGGTGCTAGATTTTCTTGTAATAAGGTACATTTGTTGTGTTGTTTTCCTACTTCATTGACATTTTTATAGGTATGATATGATTACATTGATGCTTCCTAAGTCATCCTTTATTTTCTAAATTGAATAACCCATTTCCAATAAGGTCAAATGATAATAATAATAATAAAATAATAATAATTAAATTAAATTAAATATAAAAAAAAAAAAAAACAAATAAATAAATAAATAAATTAAATAAAATATAAAAAATAATGGAACTGTTTGAATTTTTGTAGCTATTGTAGGCCTTCATAGTGTAACATTTGTACTTGTAATGATTAAATATAAATTATATTTGTAAAAGAAAAATTATTTTGAAGCATGTTCTTCATGCTTGCAAGAAAAAGAAAATTATTTATTTGTTTTATTCAAAAGAAATATTATAAGGCATGTTCTTCATGACCTTATCAAAGCGTGAAAATTTGAATTTTTGAATGAGTAATTTTTCCTCCACAAGGGTGCAAGTCAGCCCTCCAAGCATCGTGTCAGCATGCCTATAATACACACCCATTCACATGATTGAAATACTATAAATAATCATATTCGCTCTCCTCCAAGGACTCTCTTTGAATCACACATTTATCTTATTCAAGAGAAGAAGACCACAAGTATTTGAAGGAAGAAAATCAGAAGAAGGAAGATCATCTTGTAGCCCTCACTCTAGTGATCAAAGGAATCTGAATTCTAGAGATTTCTCTATGGCATATACTTATGCAATATAGTGTGAAGGTTTTATGGTATAGTGTGAAATTTGAGGCACAGAGTCTATATTTTCTGAGGCTAAGACAGAGGATGAATTTCATCACTTTTGAGACCTTACTTTTTGTGGTATATATTCGTGGCACAATGTAAATTCTGAGGCAGAGTTGCTAGACATTTTCAGCCCTCTTAGAGACCTTGTTGTAGACATTCCATGGACTGAACTGTGAAAAATAGTATTAGATATTTGGAGGTTTTACTTGGCTCTTGGTGAATGGTAATCATGTTGGTTTGTTGACTTTGATGTATCTCTTGTTGCATTGATTCTCTAAGGAAAAGGTTGGATGGGCTTTCCTAGGGTAAAATCTTATTGTCTCTTGTGTATTGTGATATCTATTGCTCTATTGCTTTCTATGGTTGAATTTATGAATGTAGAATTGCTTAATGTTATCTTGAAAGAAAAAATAATCATCTACATCATTGGAAGTAATTATCAAGTTTCATAAATAAGTACTTTTATCTATTGTACTAGAAAAATACACATGGCACCAGAGGTTTGGTGAAGGAACGAGCACATACATCACTCTTGAAAAAGAACTATCTTGAGATCATGTTGAAGAAACCCTAGATCTACAATCAAGTTGCATCCATGGCTTCTATTATGAAATTAGAAAAAGAGGGGGGTACTAACTTTAGTAATTGGAAGACAAGAATCAACCTAATTCTCACAAGGGAAGACCTTTTGGAAATTGTGCAAGGCAAGGTGACTGGTCCTATAGATGAAGAAGAAAAGAAAAAGCATAAGAAAGATGACATCACTTCCATGTGCATTTTTATGGACTCCATCGAGAATTATTTAATTCCATACATCTAAAAACTTAACACTTCAAATATGATGCATTATGCCCTAAATTGTTTGTATATTGTCAACAATATTTTCCAAGTCATGAGTTTGATAAATAAGCTTCGAGAAATAAGAATGACCAAGAACGATATAGTGGCTTCATACTTTGTAATACTTTCTCAACTAAGAGATCAAATACAACTTATTGATGAAATTGTCTCTAACAAAAAACTTGTGACTTCTACACTTTATGGACTACCACGTTCATGGGATTCATTTGCAGTAGGTACAATTATTGAAAACGAAGCTCCAATTTTAGAAGAACTATGGGAATCTTGTGCTCAATAAGGATCAAGACCTTTTTCTAGAGAAAGAATCCAAAGGAAGGAGGAGATTTTGAAGCCTATACAACTCATTCCAAGAAATATGGATGAAGAAATAAGTATGGTTTTCAGAAGAACAAAAAGGATTTTGATAGAAGACAAAATACTCAAAGGAAGAAAGATATGTCACAAATTCAATGTTTTTGTTGCAACAAATATGGTTGTTGGCATTATGGTACAGGTTTTGTTCTTGATGGAAACTCTCATAAATGATGAATGGCAGTTCACAGTGCAATAGGTTAATAGCAAAGGATTACAGATCAGACTCTAGAGATTGAAGAAAGAGAATGGTTTAAGAAGTATACGTTGGTTCACTTTGTCATAGAACAAAAGGAGTGTATTCGTATGCATGCACTTTCACAAAAGAAAAAACGCGTATGGGATGGAAAATTAAGGATAGGAATACCAGGGATTCCGACCATGGTATTGACCCATGGTAATGAGCACGGAAAAGAATATTGATGCCATCAAAGAATACCAGCAACAGAACTATGGTTTTGGTCTGAGGTATTGATAAAGGATCTAAGTATATAAGGAGGAGAAGATAAAAGGGCCAAGTGTGAAAGTGAATTGGTATTTCATGAATACTTCTATATGAAGTATATTTTATGTTGTAAGGACTATGGTAATGATATGATCTGAAATATCACGTGCACCTTTGGATACAATGTTGGACCTGGATCATGAAACCTGCAATGACTTATCATTGTATGATATGATAATGGATGGGCTAGATCTGAATGCTAACACATGTTCTATTCTGTAAATGTTATGATCTGGGTATGAATGGAGTCTAGAATAGTTGTGAATTTTTAAGTTAGTCTTTGCAAATCTATATGTTGGTTTGCCTTGGTGAAGGCATGTATACACGCTGGTTTGGCACTTTGAAGTAGTGTATACATTATGAAATATGATGTTTGAAGTTTCAGTTGGTTCTGGTTGTTGATGTAGAGTTCGGGGTTCTACTTTTTGTTCTAGTGACAATGTTTTGAATGTTCAGATTGATTTATTGTGACTTGCTTCAATGTTGATTGGTTTTTAGTGATTAGTTATATTATAGTGGTGATTGATTTTGAGCTTCAATGTTGTTGATAGGTCTAGCATGAAAATTGGATGAAATGTGGCCTTCATATAGTGTTGTTTTGTACCAAGAGTATCCAGTTTGAAAATTTATGAAATGTGGTCCCTGGTGGAAGAGTGAAGGTAGTATCCTTATGTAGGTCAGCGCCTATGTACTAGTAAACATATCGGCCAGTACAAGATCCAGGGGGTTGGAACTCCCTTCCAGTAGTAGCTGGAGAATGAATGAAGGTTGGAGCCTTCTATAGGTCAGCGCCTATGTATTAGTAAACATATTGGCTAGTACAAGTGCTAGGGGTTTGTAGCTCCCTTCCACTAGAAGCTAGAGAATGAGAGAAGGTTGTAGCCTTCTACAGGTGGGTGCCTACGTACTGATATGAGTCTGCGCCAGTTCAAGATTGTAAACAAGTTTTTCTTATATTAAAAGAAGACAGAGATGACAACAACAAGTGGTTTTTCTCCCACATTGGGTTTCCACCTTAAACCTTAGTGTTCATGTGTGTTTCTTATGTGTCATGGTTTATTCTATTATTACTGCACATGGTTATTATTTAAATGGTTAATAAAGTAATGATGCACTGATTAAATATCAAAATATGATGAATTAACTGAATCATAAGTTCATTGGATATACGTTGGTTGCTTTAAGAACAGTTGTGTGCACGCACGAGTTCCCTTCATTGAAGTAGCGTATATAAATCTTATTATGAAATGAAAAAGTTATTGATTTAATTATACTGTTTCAAACCCCCCCACCGCCCCCCTGCCCCAGTATTATTCCCAACAATTGGTATCAGAGCAGGTCCTTCAGAAGAAGCTTGATCGCTTGAAGGAATATCTCTCAAGATGAGCAATCACGAAGGAATGCGATCTATCAGACCACCAATCTTCAACGGAGATAACTTATTATATTGGAAGACAATAACTAAAGCCTATCTTCAGTGACTTGGAGCTGAGGTTTGGGAAATTGTGGAAATAGGATAACAATATCCAACAATAGTCCCCATGGATCTAGCAGAAAGGAAATCATATGAAAACAATGCCAAAGCCATCAATGCTCTATTGGGAAGTCTATCAGAATTAGAATTCGTCAAAGTCATGCAGTTCAACATAACCAAAGAAATATGGTATAGAATCATTCAAAGCTACAAAGTAGACTCCCAGGTAAAACCTGCTAAACTCCAAACTCTCATAATCTAGTAGGAAACTCTCAAGATGCATAGTGATGAAAGTATTGCTAATTATTTCTTATGAGTATGTGAGATTGCAAATCATATGAGAAATCTAGGTGAAGAAATAAAGGAGGCTACTATAGTTGAGAAATTTTTGAGATCTTTGTCTTCTAAATTTGAGTCAAAAGTATCTGCCATTGAAGAAAAGCAAGATCTACAATCTGTTGCTATTGTTCAGCTTCATGGAATTTTAACTGCCTTTGAAATGAGGAAAGGAGGTCCATCAGAGATCCCACTTTCAAAGCTTCTACAAAAGGAAAAGAAAAGGAACATCTCAAAGAATCAGGATACATATCAGAAGAAGATGAAGTAAACTTTGTGAAGAAACTTCAGTGGGGTTCCGGAAGATTCAGAGGTAACCTTCCCTTCAAATGTTTTTCTTGTGGAAAAGTTGGTCATTACGCTGCTAAATCCCCTCATGACAAAGGAAATATTTTTGCATAAGTTAATAGAAGAATTTATCATACTCATGAAGATAGTGATGGCCTGTCTAATAGTGATGAAGATGATCAAGATGTTAAACTACTCATGGCATATGAAAATGATACCTTAGAAAAGGAATATATCCTTAAAGAAATCACTCAACTCAAAATCTTTTTGGCATAAAAGGGTACAGTCATAGACACAGTGACACATCAACTCACTGAAAAGGACAAGAACAATGAAAAATTAGAGTGTGAAGTAATAATTCTAAGAAAAGAACTAGAGAAGACAAAAACTCTGAATCTTAGATTTGCTAAAGGATTGGAAATGTTAGATGAAATCATCAAAGTTCGGCATTCTCCTCTTATAAAGATTGGTCTTGGTTTTCATGAAACTATTGAAGGTGAATCTAGCTCACAAGATGAGGCAAGGAACTCTAATGTAAAATCTAAAATGCTTAACAAGGAGACAAGAGGTCAACCCCATCAATAACCAAGGAAAGAAAGACTTCAAATAAAATCATTTACGCCCAACTATGGAAGTGATAAACTATTTTTTCCTCCGATGAATAATGTTGAATGTTTTATATGTCATAATTTTGGACATGTTGTAGCTAGATGCAGAAGTAGAATGGTTCAAGCTAATAATTGTCACACTGAAAGATCATCCATTTCCAGAAACTTTAAGGGATATTGTTTTTCTTGCAATATGTATGGTCACAAATCTATTAATTGTGATAGAAGGAATATGAGACATATAAGATGTTATTCTTGTAACAATTTTGGGCATATAGCAAAAGAATGGAGTAAATTTCGGCCACCATACCAAAAGGAAAAAACATCATCGCAATCCAAGGTATTGAAGAAGAAGGAATTGTTGTCAGAAAGATGTGGCATAGATCAGTATACAGACATAATAGACCCACGGGGAGCTGAAAGTGTGAAACTTCAGTATTCAAATTCTCATATGCAATTATTATGAAGACAAGTCACTTATAGACGAGTTAGAAGCTACACAGTCGTGTATATGTTGTTTTGTTGAAGAAGCAGTGGGACAGACTCAGGAAAAGGGGTATGAAATGGTTCAGTCAATTATCAAATATCTTTTCTGTTCTTATTGATGATGATTACATTTTGTTGATGATATGTAGAAGTGCTTTTGGCCCTCATAAGTTGTTAATAACTTGATGAATAATTGGTTGATGATGATGCCTTGATAAATTCAATGATCAGATCTGACATTGAACAATTGGCACAAGTTCAAGGGGAGCATATGTTTCTAATAATGCATTGTTGGCATTATAATAGAAGACCTTGGTACATGATGATACTTATACTGCTTGATTCACATAGTTGTTTTCATTTATATGACCTTTTTGATGATGAACATATACATGTTGTTGATCTTGATGTTACAAACAAATGCTTATGGTACAGATCATATATGGTGTATGATAGTTGTTGATGAATATCATGGTCGTGTTTAGACCATTGGTCCTTGTTATAAATGTCATGTATATAATTTTATGTAAAGGTCATGTAAATACCTATGATGTAATTTGTAACCCCAGTATGCATGGGAAGGATGATGTATTAATTGCGATTTTTCAGTCATGTACGAACATTTGGTATATCCCCACTTGGTTGGATGATTGATGTATGTATGATTCATTGGTGATAGGCAGGTCATACTCACATAGTTGAGTTATTGAGTCATGTTATTCTGCAAACTCTGCATATGGTCAAGGGGAGCATGGACAGCATAGTGCATCTCTAAGAGGGAGAATATCTTGGTCCGCCCTTTTCCCTTCATGTCAATGGGGGAGAGCATCTTGGTGTTATTTGATATATCTAACAGGTTCTACATCTTATCGTAATAAACACCAATATGGTTGCCATCAAGTCCAAAGGGGGAGATTGTTGGCATTATGGTATAGGGGTTGTCCTTGATGGCAACTCTCATATATGATGAATGATGGTAGTTCACAGTACAACAAGCTAACATAAAAGGATTACAAATCAAACTCCAAATATTGAAGAAAGAGAATGGTTTAACAAGTATACGTTGGTTCACTTTGTCCAAGTAGCATATACACGCGGGTTCACAGAACAAAAGGAGTGTATTCGTATGCACACACTTTCACAGAAGAAAAAGTGTGTATGGGATGGAAAATTAAGGATAGGAATACCAGGGGTTCCTACCATGGTATTGACCCATGGTAATGAGCGTGAAAAAGAATATTAATACCATCAAAGAATACCAGCAACATAACTATGGTTTTGGTCTGAGGTATTGACAAAGGATATAAGTATATAAGGAGGACAAGATCAAAGGGCCATGTGTGCAAGTGAATTGGTCTTTTATGAATACTTCTATCTAAAGTATATTTTATGTTGTAAGGGCTATGGTAATGATATGATCTGAAATATAATGTGCACCTTTGGATACAATGATGGATCAAGATCATGAAACCTGAAATGACTTATCATTGTATGATCTAATAATGGATGGGCTAGATTTGAATGCTAACGCCTATTTTATTTTGTAAATGTTATGATCTAGGTATGACTGAAGTCTAGAATAGCTGTGAAGTTTTAAGTTAGTATTTGCAGATCTATATGATGGTTCACCTTGGTGAAGGTGCATATACAAGTTGGTTCGGCACTTCAAAGTAGCGTATACATTATGAAATATGATGTTTGAATGTAGTTGGCTTTGGTTGTTGATGCAGAGTTCTGGGTTCTTCTCTGTGTTCTGGTGACAGTGTTTTGAATTTTCAGATTGATTGATTGTGATTTGCTTCAGTGTTGGTGGGTTTTCAATGATTGGTTGTATTGCAGTGGTGATTGATTTTGAGCTTCAATGTTGCTAATAGGTCCAGTATGAAAATTGGATGAAATGTGGCCTTCATATTGTGTTGTTGTGTACTAGGAGTATCTAGTCTGAAAATTCATGAAACATGGTCCTTGGAGGAAGAGTGAAGGTAGTAACCTTCTATAGGTCGGCGCCTACGTACTGGTAAACATAGCAGCTAGTACAAGAGCCAGGGGGTTGGATCTCCATTCCAGTAGAAGCAAGAGAATGACTGAAGGTTGGAGCTTTCTGTAGGTCGACGCCTACGTACTAGTCAACATATCGGCTAGTACAATTGTTAGGGGGTTGTAGATCCCTTCCAATAGAAGCTAGAGAACAAGAGAAGGTTGTAGCCTTTTGTAGGTGGGTGCCTACATACTGGTATGCATCTACATCAATACAAGATTGTAAACAGTTTTTTCTTATATTAAAAGAAGATAGAGACAACAACAGCAGGTTGTTTTTCTCCCGCATTGGGTTTCCACCTTAAATCTTGTTGTTCATGTGTGTTGCTTGTGTGTGATGGCTTATTCTGTTATTACTACACATGGTTACTATTTAAATGGTAAATAAAGTATTTATGCACTGATTAAAGATCAACATTTGATGAATTAATTGAATCATAAGTTCACTGGATATACGTTGGTTTCCTTAAGAACAGTTGTGTGCACATGCGAGTTCCCTTCACTGAAGTAGCGTATATAAATCTGATTGTGAAATGAAAAAGTTATTGATTTGATAATATTGATTCAACCACCCCACCCCCCCCGCCCCGCAATATTATTCCCAACAATGGTCACTTCAAAGCCCAATGTCTTGAAAGATTCAATTATGTGAAGAAAAGAGGGAATCAGCATTCTACCATGGAAAAATTTTAAGAACATTCCAATAGGCCCAAATTTGAAGGAGATAAAGACTACTTTTACTATTCAAAACTTGTGGGATCTCTTGCAAATGAAAATGGAATATGGTCGATTGATAGTGGATATTCAAGACATATGACAAGAAAACCTGATCATATTACAAATTTGATGGAAAGAATATTGTCACAAAAGGTGGATCTTGGTGAAAACAACAACTATGCAATCAAAGGAAATTGGCACAACATCCATTGATCTAGAAACATGTGAAAGCATTCACTTTAGCAACATACTCTATGTTCCATGTTTGAAAAAATAATTTGGTTTCAATTATATGTTTAGAAGATAGAGGAGATAGATTAGCCTTAATTGATTGGAAAGTCCTTGTGTGGGACAAGGCCTCTAGTATAATCTCTATTAGGGTTATTAGGATTCATGAAGGATGGTTTTATAAAATCCTAGGGAAATATTCCCAAGATTTAGTGCATAATTATATTAATCCTAGTGATCTATGGCATGGAAGATATGCACACTTCATTACGGAGCCTTGCCATATTTGATGCATATTGTTTCAGGTGTACCATATTTATAGATGGATCATAAAGGTGTGTGTAAGGGATTTTCTCTTGGAAAGAATGTTAATAAACCCTTTCCAAGTAGTGAACACAGATCCAAAGAGATTTTGGATCTAGTGCACTATGATATGTGTAGTCTTATGTCAATGAAATCTCTTAGAGGCACTCTATACTATGTATCCTTTATCGATGACTTCTCTCGCAAGACTTCAATCTATCTTATGAAATCAAAAGATAATTTTTTCATAATGTTCCAAGAATTCAAATTTGAAGTGGAGAACAAAACAAGGAAGATAATCAATATCCTGATATCAGCTAATGGAGGAGAGTACACCTCTAAGGAACTCGTTTCTTTCTATTAGGAAGTTGGGATTAAGAAGGAGTTGATAGTTCCCTATAATCCTCGACATAATGGGGTAGCCAAAAGAGAGAACATATCTATTGAAGAGTGTATGAAGGCAATGATGCATGATTAGATGTACCAATGTTCTTGTGGGAAGAAGAAACCATCATAGTTATTTATATTCTTAATAGAAGTCCTCATCGAATTTTGGAAGACAAGACCCTTGAAGAAATAATCACCAGTCAAAAACCACAGGTTGATCATATGAGAATATTTGTTTGTCTAGTGTTCATACATATACCTAAGAATAAGATAAATAAGTTAGATCCTTCCGGAAAGAATGGGATATTTTTTGGGTACGCTAGTGAACCATAAAAATCCTACAGAATATATGTTCCTTGGAAATGACAAGTTGAAGTAAGCAGGGATGTGACTTTTGATGAAGGTGTCGCTTATTGGAAATCCATAGAAGAGCACTCGTACATTGACTATGAAGAGAAGAAGTGTGTGGCTCCAAAAGAAGAGGTTACAAGTCCTCCCACATCCCCAGGTTATTCTGAAGACCATGAAGAAATGGCAAAAGGACCTTGTGAACTAATGGATCCTATGGTTTCTCCAGAAAATTGAAAAAGATCAACTTTGCTCAAATATGTTTTGCATGATGCAAAAGGATATGTGGCTCCACAAGGCACCTTCAGTGAATCTAAGATACCTAATAGGTATACTAATTATTCATATTTAATGACTAAGTTAATTAATTTTGAACCTTCCAACTTCGAGGAAGCATCCACCCAACAAGTATGGAAGGATATAATGATGGACTAATATCAATCTATTATGAAGAATGATGTCTAGGAAAATTTTCCAAGACTTGAAAGAAAGTCTATGGTAACCTCAAAGTGGATATATAAGATCAAGCATGAAACTGATGGGAGAATTGACAAATACAAGGAAAGATTCATAGCTAGAGGGTTCTCCCAAAAAGAGGAAGAAGATTACGATGAAGTCTTTGCACCAATTTCTAGGTACACCATGATTAGATCTCTTATTTCTCTTGATTCATTTATGTGATGGAAGTTACATAAAATGGATGTGAAGACTACTTTCCTCAATAGTGAGATTGAGGAAGAGGTGTACCTAGAGAAACCTCAAGGTTTTAAGGTTCATGATAGAGAATCTCACATGTGTAGATTAAATAAGGCCTTGTATGGACTCAAGAAAGATCCAAGTGCTTAGTATTCTAGAATTAATTGATATTTGATGAGATTTCGTTTCTATAAGAGTATTGTTGATCCAAATATTTATATCAAGGTTGTGAAGGGTGAACCAGTGATGTTGCTAATATATGTAGATGTTTTTTTCTTGAAAGGTGTAGAGCATCTTATTATTCAGTGTAAGAGGGAGTTGGACTCCGAATTTGAAATGAAGGATCTTGGCTTGATGCATTACAACTTGGAGCTGAAAGTCTGGCAGAAACCCAGTGAAATCCATCTTGAGAAAGGAAAATATGTAATCAAGATCCTTCATAAGTTTGGAATGATAGAATGCAAGTTTATGCCAACTCCTATGGTGACGAATCTAAGAAAGCTAAGATATTATGAGTCATATATGGTATATCCTTGCATGTATTGAAATTTTATTGGAAAATTAATGTATTTGGTGAATACCAAGCAAGACATTTGATTTGCAGTGAACACATTGAGTCAGTTACAAATGGAGTCGAGACATGAGCATTGGATTGTAATAAAGAACATATTGAGGTATTTGTTTGGTATTGTTGACCATTGTTTGAGATATACTTCGAGTGGTAAGATTTAGATGCAGGGATATACATACTCTGATTGGGAAAGGAGTGTGGATGACAGGAAGAGTACATATGGTATATGTTTAAGTTTGGGATTTACTATGATATCCTGGATGAATAGGAAGCAAACATCTTTTGCACTTAGCTCTATAGAAGAAGATTATATTAAAATTATTTGGCATGTTGTGAGGGAGTATGTCTTCATAAGCTACTCTTTGGATTGTTCAACCAGATGCTAGAACCAACTGTGTTGTTCTGTGACAATCAAGTTTTTGTGAAGCTAAACTGAAAATCCTATGTTTCATGATAAGTAAAGGAATATTGATATTAAGTACCACTTCATTCATGATATGGTTCAGAAGGGAGCAATGGGGCTCTATTATATCTCCACAGGTGAGCAAACAGTTGACATTTTCACAAAGCCTTTGTCTCAGGAAAAGTTTGTATACTTCATAGACAAGCTTGGACTTGTGGAGAACCCCTATATTAGTGAGATAGAGAATTGATGTGACACCAATAGAGGCATGGCTATAACTTTTGGTGACAACATGAGCATGGCCCAGATTGTTGGTTGGTGGACGAAAGGGGCATGGCTAGAAACAATACTAACAACAAGAGCATAGCCTAAACTATTGATGAGATAGCATGAGCGACAAACATTCTAAAGAGAATGGTCCTTAAGGCTTGGACACTCATCAAGTGGATGCCTCTTCAAGCATCATGGTCTAGAGTGAGGATTTTGGATTTGGAAGATAGGTTTCCCTAGGGTTTGACCATGAGTGATGGAAACCCCAAACTAGTAGGAGTACCATGAGTTGAGGTTCCCACCGGATCATGGTGACTAGTTGAGTGAGTACCATTGGTTAGGAGTGATAACCTAGGTTGTGGTACCTATTGATGATGTTGATGTAGGTCAAAGGTCTTGACCTAGATGGTGATGTTATCGATGAGTTGAACATTTCCTTAGAGAGATCATGTATACAAATAACATCTAAATAGTTATTATGAATAACTCCCTAGCTAAGAGGGAGTGTTCAATTTTTTTTAGCTATGGTCGGTCTTCATAATGTATCATTTGTACTTGTAATTATGAAAATATAAATTATATTTGTAAAAGAATAAATCATGTTGAAGCATGTTCTACATGCTTGCAAGAAAAAGGAAATTATTTATTTGTTTTATTCAAAAGAAATATTATAAGGCATGTTCTTCATGACCTTATCAAAGTAGCAAATTTTGAATTTTTGAATCAATAATTTTGCCTTGAAAAGAGTCCAAGTTGGCCCTTCAAAATTCATGTTGTCCTACCCATAAGTCACACCCATTCAAACGATTGAAAGACTATAAATAATCCTATTCCATCTCCTCCAAACAAACACTTTGAATCACACCTCTATATCTATTCAAGTGAAGAATATAGGGAGTATTTGAAGAAAGAAAATCAAAAGAGGGAAGATCATCGTATAGCCCTTGCTCTAGTGATCAAAGGAGGTCAGATTCTGGACGTTTCTCTATGGCATATAGTTTTTTGGTATAGTGTGAAGATTTTTTGGTATAGTGTGAAAATATGAGGCACAAATTCTGTGGTTTCTGAGGCTAAGACAGAGAACGAATTTTGGCCCTCTTGAGACATTTTTTTTTGTGGTATATCTCTATGGCATAGTGTAAATTATGAGGAAGCATTGTAATATTTTTTCGGTCCTATTGGAGAACTTGTTACAGAGCTTCTATGGAAAAAACTATAAGCATTTGTCCTGGATCTTGTGGAGGTTGACTTGGCTCTTGGTGGATGGGCATCATGTTGGTTAGTTGACTTTGATGTATGTTTTGTTGCATTGGTTCTCTAAGGAAAAGTTTGGTTGGGTATGTCTCTATTATGGCCTTTCCCAGGGTAAAATATTCTTGTATCTTTGTGCATTGTGATCTCTATTTCTCTAGTGATTTCTATGGTTGAATATGTGAATGTATAATTGTTCAATGATATCTTTAAATAAAAAATAAGCATCTACATCATTGGAAACATTTATAAAGTTTTAGAGATAAGTACTTGTATCTATTGTACTAGAAAAATAAAGAGGAATTTTCCCTTCCACAACCTATCCAAAATCTTACATTAAGATCAAAACTCAAAGAAAAATGTGTATGGTGATGAAAGATGCAATCACAACGCCCCCATGGGGAAGAACAATTGGCAAGTGTCATGAAAATGAAGTGTTATGTACCAAGATATTTGAGGTTCAAATCCCCTCAACTTAATCGTTTCTATGGAAGGGGCATACATAGGAACCCAGATATTATAGTGGTAGCGGTCGGGATCGACCTCGTGTCACTCAAGTATGAAACCGACCCAATTTTTTATTCCTCTAGTCAAAAAATAAAATAAAATAAAAAAGATGCAATCAAAACAAAGGTAAGGCAAATATTTTCATCATAACTACAGTGACTATAAAACAAACACCTCTTTCCTAGCATCTTTAATTGAAATTTGGCACAACAAAATTTCATGGTTACAATCCATCCAATGGGTTTTAAGTTTTTAAGAAATTTGTTTTCCTAAGTTTCTAAGTGGTTACAAAGACCATGCAAACTCATTTGGGTTTCATGGAACCATGAGTAGAAATATACCCTACTGCAAAGGTGGGAGGACACCCTATAACAAATATCATAGTGTAGTAAAGCAAGGTTTAATATAGCCTACAACATGCAACAACTGCTAATTAATAGTGAAAACAACTCATGTCAATGAAATAAAAATAGCTACAAATCAAGCACTAGAAGCTTGCACAATACAATAAGTAGATAATTCAAAATTTCAATGCATAGTCCAATCTAGATAAATCAACAATAATTTTAGTAGAAGTTTTTCAATTGAAATAGATTCACTACATAACCCACACCACAAAGAAAATTATTCAATACACCATTTAATAGAGAAAACCCTTCATACATCATCTCGGAACTTGGGATCCCTTCTCTATATCAATCAGAGTTAAAAATAGAAACTCTAACATCATATGACCAATTCTTGATCCTCATGACTAGGTCTTCAAGATGAATTTCAACCCCCTCGATCAAACGATGTAGGTGGTCTTTTTATAGATGTTGAACCTTCTAGGATTCCTCAATCATGGTGGACCACGACAACTATATCACCACCAATCATCAACGACCATACGGAGTCTAACACAACTACCTCCTAGGTGTGTGCAAGGGTCTCTACATTGTGGTCCATTTAGCCTTTCATAAATACTATTAACTACTAATAGAATTTAACAAAATTAGAACAAAAATATATTTAGGTGATGCCAAATGGCCCATACACCATGGATTCTCTTGCAAAAAATTCCCCTAGTATTTTTAAACATGAACCCTTTCTCACAAGGCATGTAAAAAATCAGTTCTTGACCAACCAAGTCAAATAAATTTTCCTTCTGAAACCCATATAACCTATTATAGGCTTGTATTCTTCTAGCAAACCAAAATGTTATTTGTATTATTTTCTCATTGCCTTGCTACTCACACTTTCCTATAAAGTTTCTTCAATTTCCCAATTCAAATTGATATGATTTTTTTCCTTCTAATCTCTAACTTGATCATCTTCCATTTCCATGTCTTCATGATCCTCATATAGTTCTAAATCATTGTCTAATATTTTATTAAGGATATGTGATCCGAATTTTATCATCTTCGGCTTCCTATAGGTTTCCTTTAGAAATATCTATTTCCTCAAATTTGTTAGAACCAAATGGCATCAACAAACACCCTTTTGTCTTTTTTTCTCATTGACCCTTTGTATTTCATATTTTTTTTAAGCATAATCCTTAAGGATTATGTAAATTTGGATTATTCACTAGTGAGGAAGGAAAAAATCCACAGTAACATGAACAAACATGATGAATCCAATATATCTCTTGGAAGATAGAACCAAAGGTCATACGAATGCATTTAATGTGTTTCATATGAATAAAATTGTATCTCACATTTATCAATATCTCTTGCATTCATGTGTGAGTTCTAACAGCAACATCAAATTTACCACGAGCTGGTGCCATGAGTTTTGTGGCCTTCCTTTACCTAGACGATCATGGGTGATCTTATGGGAAATCATGCTTGGTTTGGAAATTTGATCCATTGACTTTTAATTGTACAATACTTTTGATATGGGAAGTTCTCAACCAATTTATTCTTCATGCCCTGGTAGCTGCTCTTTTGATTTAACATCAAGCAGCTCATCCACTATAGGAATTTTTTCATCATAGCCAAGTGTCTTTTCTTCTTGTTTAACTTGAGCAAGCTCAAGATCTCAGAAGCAACAACATTTTCGGCTTCTACAACTGGAGCTTTTGTTATTTCCACTAAAATTTGAATTGTTTCTTCTAAAGGTGAATTGTCGAGCAAACTGATTGTTGGTACAAATCATGGTTGGAGTAGATCCCTTAAAAAAAGAAGTTGTTATATCACAAATCATATTGATTTGGGAATTAGAATGCCACCATTAAGTAGCCTCGACGACCAAGGGAGCTGAATTTCTATGTCTACATGTTAAGAAGCTGCAAAAAAAAATCATCTCAAAGGAGACCATATTAAATATAATATTTGTCATTTCTATCACCCAACAAGGAGCTTTTAAATTCAAAGAGGAGAGATTTTTTCATATTCAACTTTAGAAAACTTTGTAGTAATCTAAAAATCACCAATTAAAAAGCAAGGGCACCTTGCACCCTTTCACCTCCATCATATCGATCTCATATCACACATACAGTGGTTGGTAAGTAGGATCCATAGGTTTTGTCTCAACGCAAATGAATCCTATTGTATCACCATAGTAACTAATCATAATAGCCTACACATTGAATGCAATTTTTTTTGGAATGGTCTACACATTGAAAGTGTTGATTGGTCGAGACAATCTTTTTTTACCTAAGGAAAGAAAATTGGCAAGTTCCAAGACTCACCAAGCATTCTCTAGAGATGTTGGTGGCTCTCTTCACCAAAACTTCGCTCGCATAATACACATATCTATTGTGTAAGCAAAAGCAATACAGTCCTTCAATTTTGTTGTCAAGCCCTTTTCTTGAAGAGCACTCCACTATGTGCTTGATTTTTGTGCTCGCAAAATTTGTGGAGTTTCTTGAACAATGTGGTTATTTCATGCTAGTCCAAATGTCTCATATTCCTCTTTCACGCTTGTTACCCACCAAAATTGGGTGACCCCTAGGATAATTTTTCTCCTATTTATGTCTTCGAATTCGCAGCCGGAAGCCCCTGACAACCACTAGTAGTCGATGACAATGTGTCATTCATATCAACGTCACTTGCATCAGTCATATGTTTCCTTGCCCATCTGACAAGAGTGTTTGTTGGAAGGTGCGATTCCGATCAAAAGTTGCTTCATTCATTTTGTGATCGGGTGCTTATGTATGTTTGTATTTGGGAATTTGACATGGATTATGGGGTAACGTAGAAGGAAGGGGGGTTTAGGTCATCATTTTGTTCCCTCAACTTAAATGGGAAGTTAATATTTCATCCTACTCTAATGGGACCCCCCTAATAGCCCAATGGATATAGGAGGGGCACTACTTGGGAAACCCTGATTGATATAGCATAGTCCCATCTCTCCCTATTTCAACTTTCCACTTTCCATCTAAAATTTAGAGCCCCATTTTCCATCTCCCTTATTCAGGTACAATTGATTGTTGGTTCTCTTGGACTGGCACTACATATCCTCATCCTTAAGCAGGGCCTACAACTTAGTCCTGGGACATTAGAGAAATTTGAGGTATATAATGTGCCTCCTAAGAAATATTATAAAATAATAGTGGAAATAATAAAATAAGATTAGATTACATCATCAAATTTTAGAGTGAAAAAAGAAAAAACTACTTTTTCAACTTATCTCCCTATGGTTTTACTCAAATTTCGAGAAGGATCACTCATTGCATGCAGAATTTTATTCTTCATCCAATGACTACCTATGTTGCATACTATTGATGGACCCTCCTACACGAAAAATGAGAAATACATTAAAAAAATAAATAAATAAATAAATAATAATAATAAATAAATAAAATAAAAAAAATAAAATTTAAAAAAAATAAAAAATAAAAATAAAAAATAAAAAACAACAACAACATGATTGCAATCACGTTTTTCATGTATTTCTCATTTTTCATGTTGCAGGATTCATCGAAAGTATGCAACGTGGGTACTCCTTGAATGAGGAATTAAATATTTCATCCAATGAGTGCTCCCACTCGAAATTTGGGTTAAACCGTAATGACATAAGTTGAAAATACAAGTTGAAAAAGTAGTCTTTTATTTTTATTTTTTTTTGTCTTTTTAATTTTTTACTCCAAAAATGGTGTATCATCCCTCATTGTTAACATCACCATGTTGAATCATATCGGTTCTTATAAAGTTGATTTTGGTTGTACATTTTTGTTTTGAGACCCATTTTAGACCTCAAAATTTCTCTAAAGAGTTGACGCAGCTAAAAGAAAAGGAAAAATCATATCATGCCCACAAGTAAACACAAAAGAAGATCAAAATGAAAAATATGATGGGGACATATAGATTAGAGGAAATTTCAACCTAAAAGTGGTCTCCTAAGAAAAATTAATAAAATAATAGTTAAAATAATAAAATAAGAGTTATAAATTTTGCAGTGAAAAGAACCAAGCTACTTTTTTTACTTGTATTTTTTTATTTAACTCCTTATCGATCTACCCAAATTTCAAGTGTAGACACTAATTAGATGCAGAATTGAATTCCACATCCAACGAATATCCATTATGCATACTTTCGAGAAGACCCACATTGATAAAAATTGAAGATACCATATTTTTTAATGTATCTTCAATTTTTATCAATGTGAGTCTTCTCAACATATCATAATGGATACTCATTATATGTGGATATTTAATTCATAACATGTACCTCTTTTAAATTTAAAGTGTTTCAATTGGTTTACATATTATGACATGGAAATTACGTGAAAAATTCATGGGCACTTTTAGGCTGAAATTTCCTCTAATGCATTAGCACATGGAAAAAATCCTAGCATGAGATCTACCTCACTCATTATGGCCACACCTAGTTCCTGAGCACATGTTGCTCATCATATTATGAGAATGAACCCTTTCATTTCCCAACCCTTAGTGGGAAATGAGTTACCTCACCCTTAAGGGGATAATCATTGTTATACATCACATAAAGCAAGCTCTAACCCTTGAGCTATGAGAAGTAATACAAAGAAAAAACAAGAAAATGTAAAAAGCGCACAAGAGAAATCGAAAACAAAGGTAAAGTTAGTATCTCATGCTTCCACAATTTCTCCCTCCCCACATCCATACACTCAAGAAGAGGAGCTCATCATAGTTGGTCCCTTTGACCATGGCACTTGGTCATGATGTCTTCTCCCCTTAGTTCCATCAATATTGATGACACCGATCAATTGAAGGGTGGACCAAGGACATGACATTTCCCCTTAGGGGCTGAAAACACTTAATAGGGTGGTATATTAGTCATTCCTACCTAGGGTGGTAGCATTATTTGAAGTGTCAAATCGCCCATTTCTTGCAAGATTGTTTCACTTATATGCACAAATGATTAAATGTACCTAATGATGTAGTTTCTAACACTAGATATTGTGCGTAATTGTCAGGTTATTCCTCAACCATGGCTTGGGAAACTTAAATGGGGTCCAAGTCTCTTAGAGGAGCATATTAACACCCACGAGTGTAACGTTGAGAGCCATCGGTCCCTAAGCTATAGTAGAGCATCACACATATCCATGGGAACCTCCAGCACCCATAGCATTCTAAGACTTTTCCCTACATTGATGAATTTTATGGAACGATGCACCTGGACTCGATATGCCCCTAGTCGGCTTAGCACTTCATGAGGGATTGGCAGTTGATCCATGGCCCAAAGGAGGATCGTCTTACACCTTGAGACATGGGAGGACTAGCACCACCTTGAGAGACCTCAACAATGGAGCACAGACAGGCGTTTTGACCACTTGGAGACTCATGATACCACCTTTGTGCCCCAAAGTCAAAAATGGGGTCCACAGAGGGAGATTGACAGAGACCTAAGTTCCAACCCTTATGAGATGATTTTAGATGGCTTCTACACATAACATGGCACCCCTAGCCCTAAATGTATTCCCTAGAAGGGCCTATGCAAGGATGGCGTCAGAATTCTCTCTCATACAGCTCACATGTGTGGGAGATTTGTTATGTTTTGGTAGTCGCTATTAGGTTTCCTTGTGACCTAACTTGTTCTGGCACATTATTTTATGATTTTTAGGGACATTAGGATAAAATGTAACTTGTGACTCCTCATATAAATAGATGAGATATTAGTTGTAACATTCATCATCACACACTTGGAATTTCGGCCTTCTTTTCTTGTGCACTAATTGGTTCTATGAATGCATTTTTACCTTTGGAGAAAATCATTTGCCTTTAGAGCTATTGTCTTGGATGAGCAGATGGAATATTTTTCATGTCATCTTGTAAGTTAACTCAATATTGAATATTTATTTTTCTCTATTTCTAATGTATAGAATATGTTGAATCTAGGTTTTTCCATTATGCCCTAATTTGTTGAAAATTTCTTAAATGGTATATATATGTCATTGTTGCATGCATTACTCTTGAATAACATTTAAATTAATTTCCAAGAGGTGAACTTTAACTAGCTCTCCCATAAAACTCCTTCACCCATTGCATAGGTAATTGTTAGGGTTTTTTATGCTAACTCATCGAGAATTCGGCCTCCTTAGCAATTTTTTGTTCAATCAATCAAATCATAGACTCCATCCTCCCAAGGATCTAGGAATTTGCCTCCCTTGTTGATGATAAAATCCATATTCTTTGTCTCTTTTCTCTTTTCCTAATTTGGCCCCTTTTAAGGCCAAGCAACTAAGCTAGGGTTTGGTGTGAATTCATAGAGAAGAGGAATTTCTAGAGTTGGAGAGTCTAAATGCCAAGAGGATAGTGGTTTCCACAAAATCCCTCTCTTGGTAGCTATTCACTTCAATTTCATCCATAAATTTATTTTTCCTAGTCACTAGCCCTAAGATAACCCTAGTTTGGATTTAGCTTCAACTTGGGGACTTCTTGAGGGTTTCATATGCCTGGTCCTTATTGAAAATCATTGCTGGAAACCCTTTCTCAATGCCTTGACCTTTGGCCATCCAAATATTCAACCTACTAATTAAGCCCTCTGTCTTATGCCTCATCCAATAGACCTCTATAAAGAAAGTGAATTGCCTCTTATTAGAGCCTTGAGCCCAAATTTTGACATTTTTGTAGAATGTCTCATTGGGTCACCCTGTATCCTAACCATAGAATATCCATTAGGTGAACTACTCACATATCAAGACTCCTCCCATTGGTGAAAAATTGTAAATATCATGGGGTTTTGGCTATGGTGATAGTGGGTCATCAACCCATTGTTGTCACTTGGTCTAGTGTTAGCCTACTAGGGTACCCCTCTCTTAGGCCTACTAGACTTTATGACAACATTTTGGCATCGTTGTCAAATACGAAGTGATTCTACCTACATGAAAGCTGAATATTTAGCTTCATCCCTGATGACAAGATAAATATTTTTTGGTGACTCCAATGGAAGAACAAAGTTTGTGTTATTCATTAAGCTTCAAATTGAATGCTTGTAGGGTGAAGCAAGCATCTTTTAAGGAATTTTAAGTTCACCTTGGCAACTCCATATCTAAATATTACAAAAAAATTGCATGACAAGAAATGGCTCACTTGAGAGGTTTATTCTATATGTTTCATAATGATGACCCTCAATCAAATAATCATGGTGTCACTAGTAGCCAAGAAGAGCCTAATGCCCCTCTTCATGAATCCCTTGGGAGCCATGAAATTGAAGAATATTCTCAACACCTTCAATGAGGGTTGTGGTTCTTCCCAAGGTACGATGATTGTACCACACTTCTCTTTCCATATTGATCGGGAAGATATGATTGTCGATATGTCTGAGCCATCTATCTCCTTGTGCCACTTGTAGTGTGTGCCCAACATTCATGAGGATAATATGCCTAAGGTTACTCTTCATCAAAATTTCATGATCTTGATTATTGAATTATCCATTCTTTTGTTACACAAAAGGATCCAATGGTGCAAATAGGATTACTCTTCCTCGCCCATGACTCTTTTTCATGATGCATGGTTTCCCACCTCCAAAACTTACCTTTCATCAAGCCAATCTTGCGAAGGACGATGTGATATTTTGTTGTCCTACCTCACAGGGATTCATATGGACCAAGGAAAATTTTAGGGGCTAAATTTCATAGATGGGCTAATTTTCCATGTTTTCCCCAAAAAAAGATTCGCTAATTTCTATTTTTTCTAAAAATGATTCGCCCAAATTTTAAAGTATAAAATTATTTCACCTTAAAATTCGCCAAAATTTTATAGGGACAATATAAAATCAATAGAAATTTGAATATTTTTATAACAATATTTCCAAACATTTTATAATTTGCATAGTAGAGGCTAGTAAGTTTCATCCAAGTTTCTACACTTTAAAACAAATTTCCTTTCATAAAACAATCCTTGATATGGACAACAAGTGTTATGTTGATCTAATAATATGCTTGTTGCATTGGTTATATGACTACACTTAGGACATGTATCACATGTTATGCATGGTAGTGTAGGTGCATTTCATATTTTGTTCACGTAGCTAACAACATCATATCATGTTCTCATGCTATATTAGATTGCTTGTTAGATTAGAAAACCATTTAGAGTAGATTTTATTTTATGTGTGGATTATTATCTTTCATATAAAACATGGGTGATACCTTACACACAATGCACATTATCCCAAATAGGTTTATTGAAATGTGCAAGTTACAGGCCTGTAGTCTCAAGACATTGTTGGAGTTCTCATGAACTCCCTATTTGAGTACATGGATCATGCACTCAACGGTGAGCTCATGTCCTAGTTGGAGCCAAATGGTAACCACCAAAAGTGTGTGACCCCTAGGAGAATTTTGTATCCTATTTATCTCTTCTAGCCAATAGAGAGCAGCCCCCCACTAGTAGTTGATGACGATGTTTCATTCATATCTTTTCCACCTACATCAGTCATGTGTTTCCTCACCCATCTAACAAGATCACATGTTGGAAGGTGGTCTTATAAGAAAAAGGTATTCTATTCATTTTGCAATTGGGTTCTTATGTTTGCTTGTATTTGGGCATTTGGCATGGATTATGGGGTAACCTAGAACGAAGATGGGTTTTGACCATCATTTTGTTCCCTCACCTTAAATGGGGGATTAATCTTTCATCCTAGTCTAGTGGGACCTCCCCTAATGGCCCAATGGGTAGAGGGGGGCACTACTTGTGAAAACCTGATTGAGATAGAGTAGTCTCATCTATCCCTATTTCATACTTACCACTTTCCATCTTATATTTCGAGCCCTATTTTCCACCTCCCTTATTTGGGTTCAATTGACCATTGGTTCTCTAAGATTGGCACCACACATACTCATGTCTAGGTAGGGCTCGGAACTTGGCCATGGGATGTTGATGCAACTATAAGAAAAGGAAAAAGAATATCATGTCCATAAGTAAAAACAAAATAAGATCAAAATGCAAAATATGGCCAGGACATACACATTAGCACATGGGAAAAAGCCTAGCATGACCTCTACCTCACTCATTATTACCATTGCCAAGTTCTTAAGCACATGTTGCTAGCCATATTATGAGAAGGAACACTTGCATGTCACAACCCCTAGTGGGAAATGAGTTGCCTCACCCTTGAGGGGGTAATCACTATTATACATCATACAAAGCAAGCTCTAACCCTTGAGCTATGAGATATAAAGAAAAATAAGAAAAATTAAAAGACACATAAAAGGGGTGGAAGAACACAGTTCAAGTCGGTAACCCTTGCATCCATGATTTCTCCTTCCCCACATCGATACACTTAGGATGAGGATCCCATCATAGTTGGTCCATTTGACTATGGCACTTGGCGATGAAGTCCCCTCCCCTTCATTCCATCATTATTCATGACACTTATCAATTGACAAGTGGACCAAATACGTGTCATTTCCCATTAGGGGATGGAAACACCTAACAGAGTGTTCTATTAGCCACTCCTACCTAGGGAGGTAACACTATTTCAAGTTAAAAGCCTTGATTTTGGAAGAAAATCCTATTTAAAGTGTCAAATTTCCCATTTCTTGCAAGTTTGGTTCACTTAGAAGAAAAAATGATTAAATGTACCAATGATGTAGTTGCTAACACTATATATTGTGTTTTATTGTCAATTGGTTCCGCATCCATAGCTTGGGCAACTTAACTAGGGCCCAAGTCCCTTAGAGGAGCATATTAACACCCACAGGTGTAGCGTTGAGAGTTATGGGTCTCCAAGCTATAGCAAAGTATCACATATAGCCATGGGCACCTCCAGCACCCACAATGTTGATTTTGGATAGCATCAAATATGTTATAGCCATGAAATTTGGTGGAGAGGCTAAGGCACATGAAAACTCCAAGACCCAGAAATCGTTTGGAGAAATTCCACCCGGATGAGGAGTTATTAAAATAATTAATATTTTTAACGGGTTCCTAAGTCTAAACTTAGGAAAATAAAAATATTAATGTATATTAATAAAATATGGGTGAGAAAGTTATAAGTGATCAGGATCAAGCTAGTTCTAATCTTAGCCATTGATTAGGGGATTAATCTCGGTCATTGATTCGTCAACAGGAAAAGTATAAGAGGAGGCTTGAGGGTCAGTCGGAGATACACCAAGTGATCAAAAGAATTCGATTTTCTGGGGCGAGGTTTGTTGAGGAAATCGAGTTAGTGATCAAAGTTGCAATGAGGGGTAGTTCAACAATATATTTTCATCTGAGGTTGAAGAATACATAGCAGAGAGGTGGTGCAGTAACGGGATAGACAGTGCAGGCCCTAGAAGGGTTGACGCAAAGGTCGAAGAGCTGATACATAGGATACAGAAGGCTGACGCAGGTGATGCAGAGGTTGACACTGGGCCTTAGAGGCAGCGTTGGGGAGATTTTGTGAGGAATACTGGGAGCATATCAACAGATCCTGATCTGGGAGAAGGTGGTGCAGCTCCTAGAGGAGTGACATAGTTCCAAAGCAGTGCTTGGAGTAGCTTTCACTGTCCAGCACAAGGAACAGCCAGAGTCGCTATGGGGTTTGATCATCTGGTTGCTGACTTTCCATAATATCTATCTTCGAATATAGGCACTACTGCCGAGGATATTCTCTATTGGGTGAGCCATTTCTGGCACCCTAGTTGTATTCACGAAATCTTCTTAATAATACAAACCCTATATATGTTGCACCTGTTTTCCCAAATTGGGTTTTTCTAGGGATGATTGTCCAAAAATAATGGTGTCCCTTGTGTTATTGTCTCAGTTTATTTCAGTGCATGATCAGTATATTTGTGAAGGCTGCAATAGTGTTTACTTTTATGTTTACGCAATTAAATAACTTGTTAATATAAAGAACAAGTAGGAGATTGTAAATCAGTAATTGCAATAGGGCTTTCTGATGTATTAGATTTACGAATTTTCACATGGTATCAGAGGGATTGCAAATCATAGGCGACTGAAAATACCAGTCGAAAAATTTGAGAATTTGCAGCATAGAAACAGCTATCCTGAGAGACTTAGTTATTCCAGAGATGAAGAGGCAAGAGGAGTGACACAGTGCAGAGAGTGTGATGTAGAGGCTCACGCAGTGCCTACGTCAGAATTCTGAGCTGGGAAAGGAAGATGTAGCAGATGGGAGGAGCCCACGCAGTAGCTGCGTCAGCCATTAGGGCTAGCACAGAGGCAAAGGAGGGCAGACTAGGCTCATGCAAAGACATGTCATCTTTCTCAACCAGGAAGGATTGATGCAGTTCGCCGAGAGGAGCTGATTTAGCCCACACAGAGATTGAGCAGAGCCTGAAGGGCTCAGATTCTTTAAGTTGTCGGGACTAAGGAGGATGTGAAGATTTTGATTTGTGGAGCTGGTGGGACATTGTTTATGTTGGTAAAGAATAGTGTCTAAGGATACTAAACCAAGGTAGAGGGAAGCACTACCTCGATAGATTTCTAGCCAAGAAATATAGATCTGGATTGTAGCAGCAAAGCAGGATTGGAGAGGAGTGATTCGACGATTGGCCGAAGGATTTCCGAGAGGGAAATCAGGACTCAAAGGGATTCTAGAGAAGAGAAACAAAGATGGCAGTGAACATATTCAAGGATCAAGATAGATTGGACAGGGCTTCCAATTTTTTCATCTGGAAGGCCAAGATCCTAGAAATCCTAGATAAACATCACATCAAGGACTATGCCTTGAAAACAATAGATGTTCCAATTGACCTTGATGCTAATGAGAAGTATGAGGAGGCCTAGAAGAAGGCGAAATGCATGATCTTAGATGGGGTCAAGGATCATGTAATACCACATATTGTTGAGAAGTCAACAGCAAGGGAGAGGTGGGAGACACTAACCACCTTATACTAGGACACTTCCGTGCAACGGAAGATGTTATTGCAAAATCAGTTGAGGTCATACCAGATGCAGAAAGGGGAGGAGATAGATCCTTTCCTTCTTAGGTTGAAAGGGATTCGCAACCATCTTACTTCCGTGGGGTCTGCACCAGATCCAGAGTTCATGGTCAGGATTGCCCTGAATGCAGTCTCTAAGGAGTGGGAAACATTTTTCCAAAGCATTTTGGGCAGAGCAACTCTCCCCAGTTGGGAGGAGATGTGGGCATCTCTTCGATGGGAAGAGCTCAATAGATTGACCAAGGTGGGGAGTAGCAGTAAGGGAGTTCGAATCAAGAAGGAGGAGGAGGAGGATGCAGCTCTCACATCAGCAAGACAATAAGGGGTATAGAAGAGGAACAAGAAAGACATCTCCAAGGTCAAGTGCTTCAGTTGTGGGGAGCTGGGTCATTATGCCTCTCAGTGTCCCAGGAAGAAAGGCAAGGGAGAAGCTTCTGACTCAAAGGTTTCTCTAGCAAAGGTGGAGAAGGATGTCGAGACTGATGATGATTGTGCCATGAGTGCTCATGCGCCTCTAGAGAAGAGGTGGGGAGACTTGGAGATATAGTCGAGAGGACTACAGAAAGACGGCAGGATCCTTGAGGTGCCCAAACTCTTGGATCACATACGGCTACGGGAGCCCTTAACGACAGTAGCATGATGACAGGGGTCGGATGGAGCAAGGTGTGAAGGAGCGACAAGGCAGTGCTAGAGTGCAGAATTCTATAGCAATGCAGTGGAGGTTGCAGCAATGTGAGAGGCACAAAAGAGGTTGCAACAACGCAGTGGCAACAAAGGGAGCACAAGATAACAACAGAGGTAGTTTCAGCATCATGAGGCTTCAAGGTGGACCAGGATGCCAATGTTTGGATGAATTTAATTACTTACTTCTCGATAACTGAGTTGTAGTGTAGTAGTCAGCAGTGGAAGTGCTATGGGCAGCATGATGCAGCATGTTGAGAGAGAGATGCAGTACAGATGTAGCAGTGGAAGTGTCATGGGAAGCGGTACAAGAATTAGCAGTGCAGTAGATGTGGGGCAGCAGGCCAAGCATCAGCACAGAGGACTAATGTGGAGGATCAATGTGATGCTTCTATGATGAAGCATTTCCAAAGCACATTCCTCGCTAAGAAGGCGTGTTGATTTTGGGTAGCATCGGATGTGCTCTAGCCTTGAAAATTGGTGGAGAGGCTAAGGCACATGAGATATACAAGACCCGAAAATTGTTTGGAGAAATTCCACCAAGATGAGGAGTTATTAAAATAATTAATATTTTTAATGGGTTCCTAAGTATAAACTTAGGGAAAAAAAATAATTAAATGTGTATTAATAAAATATGGGTGAGAAAGTTCTAAGTGACAAGGATCAAGCTAGTTCTAATCTTATTCATTGATTAGGCACTTAATCTCGACCATTGATTTGTCAATAGGAAAAGTATAAGAGGAGGCTTCAGAGTCAGTTGAAGATACACCAAGTGATCAAGAGAATTCAATTTTCTGGGGCGAGGTTTGGTGAGGAAATCAAGTTAGTGATCATAGTTGTAGTGAGGGGCAGTTCAGCAAGGGATTTTCATCTGAGGTTGAAGAATACATAGCAGAGAGGTATCGCAATGCCGGAAGAGATAGTGCAGGCCCTAGAATGACTGACGTAGAGGTCGAAGAGCTGACGCAGAGGATGCAGGTGACACAGAGGCTGTAGAGGCTAACGTTGGGCCTCAGAGGTAGTGTGGGGAGATTCTGTGGGGTAGATTGCAAGTAGATAAGTAGATCCTAAGCCAGGAGAGGGTGACGTAGTTCCAGAGCAGTATATGGAGCAGTTTTCGTTGTCCAGCACAAGGAACAGCCGGAGTCGTTGTGGGGTTTGATCATCCAGTTGTTGATTTGCCGAAATATCTCTCTCCAGATATAGGTACTACTATCGAGGATATTCTCTATTGGGTGAGCCATTTCTGGCACCCTAGTTGTATTCACGAAATCTGCTTAATAAGACAAACCCTCTATATGTTGCACTAGTTTTCCCGAATTGGGTTTTTCTGGGGACAATTGTCCAAAAAATAATGGTGTCCCTTCTGTTATTGTCTTAGTTTATTGTAGTGCATGATCTATCTATTTGTGAAGGTTGTAATAGTGTTTACTTCAATGTTTATGCAATTAAATAACTTTTTAATGTAAAGAAAAAGTCGGAGATTGTAAATCAGTAATTGCAGTAGGTGTTTCTGATGTATTAGATTCGAGAATTTTCACATGGTATTAGAGCGATTGCAGATCATAGCTGATTGAAGACACCAGCCAAAAAATATGAGAATTAACAGCAGAGAAGCAGTTGTCTCGAAAGACAACGTTGTTCCAGAGTTGAAGAGGCAAGAGGAGTGATGCAGTGCAGAGAGTATGACACATAGGCACGCAATACCTGCGCCAGCGTTTTGAGCTGGGAAAGGAAGACACAATAGTTGGGAGGAGCCCACGTAGTAGCTCTGTCAGCCATCAGGGCCAGCATAGAGGTAGAGGAGGGAAGATCAAGATCACGCAGAGCCACGTCATCTTTATAAGCCAGGAAGGATTGTCGCAATTGGTTGAGAGGAGCAGATTCAGCCCAAAAAAAGATGGCATGGAGTCTAAAGGGCTCAAATTCTTCGAGTTGTTGGGGCTAAGGAAGTTGTGCAGATATTGATTTGTGGAGTTGGTGGGACGTTGTTTCTATTGGTGCAGAACAGCGTTAAGGATATTGAACCAAGGTAGAGGGAAGAACTACCTTGATAGATTTCTAGCAAAGAAATATAGATCTGGTTTGCAGCGGAAAAGGAGGATTGGAGAAGAGTGATTCGACGATTGGCCCAAGGATTTCTGAGAGGGAAAACAGAACTCATAGGGAGTCTATAGAAGAGAAGCAAAGAAGGTAGTGAACGGATTTAGGGATCGGGATAGATTGGACGGGGCTTCCACTTTTATCATATCGAAGGTCAGTATCCCGGCAATCCTGGATAAACATCGCATCAAGGACTATGCCTTGAAAACAGTAGTTGTCCCAGTTGACCCTGATGCTAATGAGAAGTATGAGGAGGCCCAGAAGAAGGAGAAATGCATGATCCTAGACAGGGTCAAGGATCATGTAATACCACATATTGCTGAAAATTCAACAGAAAGAGAGATGTGGGAGACTTTGACCACCTTATACTAGGGTTGTTCCATGCAACGAAAGTTGTTATTGGAAAATCAGTTGAGCTCATACCAGATGTAGAAAGGGGAGGAGATATATCCCTTCCTTCTCAGGTTGCAAGGGATTCGCGACTAGCTTACTTTCATGGGGTCTACACCGGATCTAGATTACATGGTCAAGATCGACCTAATTGCAGTCTCCGAGGAGTGGGAAACATTTGTCCAAAGCATTTTGGGCAGAGCGACTCTCCCTAGTTGGGAGGACATGTGGGCATCTCTTCAATAGGAAGAGCTCAGGAGATTGACCAAGGCAGGGAGTAGCAGTAAGGGAGCTCGAATCAAGAACGAGGAGGAGGAGGATGCAACTCTCGCATCAGCAGGACAACATGGGGTACAAAGAGGAAGAAGAAAGACATCTCCAAGGTTAAGTGCTTCAACTGTGGGGAGTTGGTACATTATTCCTTTGAAAGCCCCAAGAAGAAAGGCAAGGGAGAAGCTTCCAACTCAAAGGCTACTCCAGCAAAGGCGGAGAAGGATTTCAAGACTAATGATGATTGTGCTATGAGTGCTCATGTGCCTCTAGAGAAGAGATGGGGAGACTTGGAGTTATAGTCAAGAGGACTACAGAAAGGGGGTAGGATCCTTCAGGTGCCCAAATTCTTGGATCACATACGGCTATGGGATCCCTTAATGACAGTAGCATGATGATAAGTGTCGGGTGGAGCAAGGTGTAATGGAGCGACAAGGCAGTGCTAGAGTGCAGAAGTCTGTAGAAGCGTAGTGGAGGTTGCAACAATGCGAGAGGCACGTAAGAGGTTGCAGCAATGCAAAGGCAGCAGAGGGAGCACAGGATAGTAGCAGAGGTGGGTGCCTCATCACGAGGCTTCCAGACTGACCAGGATGTTAGTGTTTGGGTGACGTCAGTTACTTACTTCTCGGTAACTAAGTTGCAGTGTTGCAGTTAGCAGTGGCAGTGTTATGGGTAGCATGAGGCAGCATTTTGAGAGGGAGCTATAGTACAGATGTAGCAGTGGAAGTGGAAGTGTCATGGGAAGCAGTACAGGAAATAGAAGTGCATTGGATATAGGGTAGCAGGCCAAGCATCAGCACAAAGGACCGAAGCGAAGAATCAAAGTGAAGTTTCTATGGTGAAGCATTGCTAGAGCACATTCCTTGCTAAGAGGGAGTGTTGATTTTGGGTAGCATCGGATGTGCTCTAGCCATGCAATTTGGTGGAGAGGATAAAGCACATGATATCTCCAAGACCCAGAAATCGTTTGGAGAAATTCCACTCCGATGAGCAGAAAATAATTAATATTTTTAATGAGTTCTTAAGTCTAAACTTAGGAAAATAAAAATATTAATGTGTATTAATATAATATGGGTGAGAAAGTTCTAAGTGAGGAGGATCAAGTCAGTTCTAATCTGAGATGTTTATTAGGGACTTAATCTCAGTCATTGAATCGTCAATAGGAAAAGTATAAGAGGAGGCTTGAGGGTCAGTTGGAGAAACACCAGGTGATCAAGAGAAGTCGATTTTCTGGGGCGAGGTTTTCTAAGGAAATCGAGTTAGTGATCAAAGTTGCAGTGAGGGGCAGTTCAGCAAGGGTTTTTTTATCTAAGGCTTAAGAATACAAGCGAAGAGGCAGCATAGTTCTGAGAGGGACAGCGCAGGCCCTAGAAGGGATGACGCAAAGGCTGAAGCGCTAATGCAGAGGACGTGGAAGTCTGATGCAGGTGACGCAGAGATCGTAGAGGCTAACGCTGGGCCTCAAAGGCAGCGCTAGGGAGATTTTGTGTGGAAAACTGGGAGAAGATCAATAGATCCTGAGCCAGGAGAGGGTGACATAGCTCCTAGAGGAGTGACGCAGTTCCAGAGCAGTGGTTGGAGCAGCTTTCGATGTCCAGCACAAGGAACAGTCGGAGTTGTGGGGTTTGATTGTCCGGTCGCTGATTTGCGGGAATATCTGTCTCCGTATAGAGGTACTACTACAGAGGATATTCTCTGTTGGGTGAGCCATTTCTGGCACCCTAGTTGTATTCATGAAATCTTCTTAATAATACAAACCCTCTATATGCTGCACCAGTTTTCCCGAATTGGGTTTTTTCGAGGATGATTGTACAAAAATAACAGTGTCCAAGAATAATGTCATTCTCTCTCATACGGATCACACATGTGGGATATTTGTTATCTTTTAACATTGGCTAATATGTCGGATTCTGACCTAACTTGTTGTAGCACATTATTTTATGATTTTTAGCGGCATTAGTCTAAAATAGAACTTGACTTCTCATATAAATAGACGAGATATCACTTGTAACAGTCATCATCATACACTTGGAATTTCAACCTCCTTGAGCAATTCGGCCTTATTTTGTTATGGAATAATTGGTTTCTATGAATACAATTTGACATTTTGGAGAAAATCAATTGTCTTTGGAGTTGTTGTGTGGAATCAATGGATGGAATATTTTGCATGTTATCTTGTAAGTGAACTCATTATTGAATATATATTTTTCACTGTGTCTAATGTAGGGAATATGTTGAATCTAGGGTTTGGTATTGTTCCCTAATTTGTTGAAAATCTATCAAATGGTATATATATGTCATTGTTGCATGCATTACTCATGAATAGCATGTACATGAATTTCCTAGTATTGAACTTTAACTTTCTCTCTCATAAGACTCCTTGTCCCATCACATAAGTAATTATTAGGGTTTTTGATGCTAGGGCATCAATAATTCACCCTCCTTCGCAACATTTTGGTCACTAAATAAAATCACAGACTTCATTCTCCCAAGGATCTAGACACTCACCTTCCTTGTTGGTGATCAAATCCATATTCTTTGTCTCTTTTCTCTTGCCCTAATTTGGCCCCTTTAAGACCAAGCGGCCATGCTAGGGCTTGGTGCAAATTCCCTAAGAAGAGGTATTTCCATAGTTGGAGAGTCTAAATTCCGATAGGATAGTGATTGCCACAAAATTTGTCCTTTCGGTAGGCATTCACTTCAATTTTGTCCATAAATTTCTTTGTCCTAGTTACTAACCCTAAGCTAACCCTAATTTGGATTTAACTTCAACATGGGGGCTTCTTAAGGGTTTCATGTGCCTTGTCCTTATTGAAAATCATTGTTGGAATCCCTTTCTCGATGCCTTTACCTTTGGCCATCCCTATACTCAACCTACTAATCAATCCCTAGGTCTTGTGCCTTATCCAATAGGCCTCTATCAAGAAAGTAAATAACCTCTTATTGGAGCCTTGAACCTAAATTGTGACTTTCTTGTAAAAGGCCTCATTGTGTCACCTTGTACCCTAACCCTAGAATATCCATTAGGTGACCTTATCATATACCAGGACTCCTCCCATCCGTTGAAAACCATAAAGAGCAAGATGTTTTTGCTATAGTCACAATGGGCCATCACCCCATTGTTGTCACTTGGTCTAGTGTTAGCCTTGTAGGGTGCCCCTCTCCAAGGCTTGCTAGATTTTGCATCAACAACATCCATAGCCTATGGTCGACATAATCAACTCGAAGTGTGTGATATCGCACGACAATTTTCATCATGCAAGTAATCAGAAGGGATGCTTCGACCTGGGAAAATTCGATCCAAATTGCCTCCAAGTTTTTGGAGAATATTTCAATTGATTTCATAGAAGATGATGGTTATAGCTTGAAAATTTTGTGTTTCTATGGATTTTCAATAGCATTTTGTTCTCAAAATTACTTTCTAATATTTCACCTTTGAGAAATGGTGTTCAAACAGGTGCCTTGTCAAAGTATTGTTTTCCTCCATTTTTACAATTTTGTTATGGCCAGTTAAAGATCTACAAACCCCATGTAGTTGACCAATTATTTAAGTGACCATTTTAGAATAGGGTTTGATTGAAGTTTTTGTTTAGAAACCACTACAAAGGGATTGGTATTTGATTCAATTGACAAATCTATGCACAAGAAGCCCATTGAGGCACCCAAGAAGAAAAAGAATGCTCCTTGTTGCCATCACTAACTACACTCTTTACAAAGAATATTTTTATCCCTAACTCCATCAATGGTGACAACATTAAAAATGGAATAGGAATTTATAAAACTATTTCTCCAATGGTGAGTTATAAAAAAAAAAATGAAATGGGAATCATTGTCATATATGCAACTTCTATAATAAATGATCAAAGATTAGACATAGCAACATAATTTGATGCTAAGTAGCTTTGTAGGATTAATCAAGGTGGTTGTTGGAGATCCAAAGCTCTACATGGTGGCCTGCAATGCATGACTTCTCTTCTTCTTAATGTGCTAAGAGCCCAAGTTAGTATTTGATTTTTGAGTTGGATCTTCCATAATTTGAGTAGTAGGCTTTGTCCATTGGGGTATGTGGCATAGTTGAAAGCTAAGACAAAACCTAGTTTGCTTGTAAAGGATTCATAGTTGTAGAAAAAAATCCTAGAGTTAGTCTCATGGAGCCGCCTGTACCTTTTTTTAAGGAAGTAGAAATTGTATTGTAAATGGGTACATTTTTTATGGAACCCAACACCCTTCATTTGTTAGGCTTGAATTATAGTTGGAATTGGTGAATTTTTAGAGTTACTAAATACTCTAATATTGTCTATCATTGACAACATGGTCAAAATCGATAAAGCCACTCTCATTGATGTTCGAACCTATTTACAAGATGCACATGACAAAATTGAGTTTATCCAATTCAAATCACAACTATAACAAAATGAACTGCAACAAAGGAATCAAATTTCTAAACTAGTTCTTGTTCAAAACAATTATGTGATTGAGATTGATTTCCATCAACATCGATAACATGATCAAATCAACGGCACCACTTCACGAATAGAGTCAAATGAATATGTAAAAGTTTAGCTTGCACTTCCCAAGCCCATAATCAAACCTTGGGAAGAAGTCATCAACAACAAGCACAGAATGGGTCTCAAATATAAAAGGGAAGTGACCTTTCACATTCTAAATTTCTCTAAACCAATTCAATTTTAGAGTGTTGTGTTTTTTCAAGAAAGCTCATTTTTAACTACTCGAAATCAACATTAGAAATTTCGCAAATGCCAACATTGTCATCAAGTTTGTCACACGAAAGATTAGTGTTTTGATCTTTACCCTTGTTAGCATTGTGGAAATCATACTCAGAATTTAGACAAATGTTTCAATCACAAGACTCCCGCAAGAATAAATATTCAACTTGGATGGATTTCTTCTTGGCAATGGACTTCATTAGCCAAGAAGACATATCGATCATATCAAAGAATTCATTCATGAGTATTGACAAATATGTAGTGGACATATTTTCGTCTTCTCACCTTGTATTTGACGGGGGGAATTGATATTCCCTTGTTATTTTCAAAGTTGTATTAAGCGATTCTAAGCCATAGCCAAAACCAAATCCTAGAACCATAGTCATCCAAAGCCAAATTCATAGTTGTAGCCAAAGATAGACTCGTGTTCTATCAGCACCATTTGTTTTGTGGTCTTTAAACCATGATTTACTAGTAGACTTACTATTTCTAGATAACAGTGTTTGGTGGTCTTTAAACCACAATTTCAAAAGTTTGTGGTCATATTTAAACCACCATTAAAGAGAACTTCCATTTCGCAAAATACATCATCTTCTAACCAAATTTTGAATTTTTCTAAGAACTACTTTGAGCCAAGTTCTAGAGTTGGTGGTCAGCCTTAAACCACCACCAGTAGAAGACTTTGGTTTTTGTAACATTTTGGTTTGTCATCTTCCTTAAACCACCACTAGTAGAAATATTCAACTTTTTCTGCCCTCTTGGCTTATGATCTTCCATTAACCAACTTATTTAGAGAGCACATTGAGTCATTAGCTAATATCCACCTTCACATTTTAGCTCTTTTCTTGGACTCACAAACACCCTTTCAAATCAAGGGAGGGAATGTTGGAAAACCTTTTTATGTAAATTTAGATTATTCACTTGTGAGGAAGGTGAAAAGCCACAAGTGAATATGAAGAGTCATGAGGAGTCCAAAAGTCTTCTTAGAAGATGAAACCAAGAGTCATAAGAATGTATTTAATATGTATCTTATGAATAAAATGGTATCTCACATTTATCAACCTCTCTTGCATTTGTGTGTGATTAACATGTTCATACAAATTTTTCATGTATTCTACAAATGATTAAACATTTGCACTCTTTTGTTCCTTGTTTGTAAATTAAGTAAATATGTCACCTTATTAGACAACCTTCCAAAAATTGTTTGAAAAGGTGTTTTGCCTACTAATAATTTCATATAACTATTATAATTAAATTCTACTTGTGCCAAGACAGAATCTCGTTTCCCTAGCTTCTCTCCAAAGGGACATCTTCGCAAGTTACCTAAACCCTTGCTTATTACCTCTAATTGACCATTAGTTTGTGAATGGTACTAAGGACTGAATTGTAATCTCGTTCCCAACCTTTTCACTAGGTTATTAAAAAATGAACAATGAATTTATTATTTTTGTATAAAGTTATGTTCTTGCTACCGCAAAGTTTGGTAGCCTGGTGTAAAGCCTCACTAGGCACTCTAGGTCTAAGGAAACAATGAGATCATCCATCATACATTAGGCACTCTAGGTCTAGGGAAACAATGAGATCATCCACCATTGTTGCCTCAGTAGTTGTTCTCATGTTTTTTGTGGTCGGATATTATCCCCACAAGGGAGGCCTCCCCAACAGTCCTTAGAGAGTAAACCAAGAAATCTCAAGCTAAATACCCTCCTTAGAGCCTATTAATTAGACACCCCATAAATGTATTCAATAAGGTAGGGCTCCTAGTGAGAATGAGGTAGTGAGTTCAAAGAACTTGTGGTTAAGTCTGGAGGGAAAAGATAAGTCCAAAAGATGTTCAATGGTTGCGATAAGTCTAGAAGATGGTCAAATATCTTTCAAAAACATGTTACCATTAAATAAAAAATCGTTGTTATAAATTAGGGTTTTGAAATAAAGACATTTTACAACATGAAAAAATTATGACAAAAATAATAAAAAATAGCCTAGAAATGATGATAGACAATAAAATATATAAGGCTATTAAATAGGTAAACAAGAGAAAGGCTAGAGAAAAAATTTCAAAGGATAAAATGCACAAAATAGCTAGGAAACCCTCAACATCAGCGATAGAATTATGGCTGAAAATGTGTAAAATATCATATTTTTCCTTTTTCACTTAGTAGATGCAAACCCTAACCCTAGGTATATGACATCTACTTATGCTATTTAAAGCAGATTTTGCAAAACCATAACCCTAGTTTACTATTAAAAATAGAAAAAAAATAATTAAAGAAGATTGACACATAATAACTAGTGCCTTCAATCAAATGGGTATATGGAGTCAAAAGGATGAGGACAAAGGTGGAAGACCTTGGACGGAGAGAGAAAAAGAGATGAAAACCTCGCAACTTTCACAAAGAGGAGATTTAGGGTCAAGGAAAGTTATTATAAGTTTCATTGATGGATACTCAATGACAAAAGCTTGCATATGGAGATTTTAGAGCCAAAAATCTAATTCTACAACATTGGCAAAATGGAAGAAAATACTCAATACATTAGCACCATTCACCAAAGCATCACTTCATCAATCCAAAGAAAGTCTATCCATGCAATTTTATCTTCCTTGAGACAATCCACTTCCTACTGTTCCATTGTGTTCAAGTGAAAGAGAAAGAACTAGGGCACACTCCACAATAGAGAGAAATGAGTGTGTATGATGATGATACAAGTATATAGCGACCTCGCTCTATGCATGTGAAGGAAACCAAGTTGAATTAGCCTTAATTTGCACTAAAATCCCTAAAAATATCATTTTTAAGTGTTTACGGGTACCATAGCTCACAAGCCGACCTAAAACATAGCTATCTCAATGTAAAATCATAACAAAAGGCTACCTTTTAACCCACGTGTGCATAAAAGGTCCTCCAAACATGACATTATCCTCCATAGTTGAAGATCTCCCTCAAGCAAGGTGCTAGAAATGGGTGAAAGGGTACTCCTCACCCCAAGCCATCTCCTCAGCATCAAAGGTGCATCCTCAACCCATATCTTTCTTTAACCATGTGTCATCATCAATAGGCCCCATGTCATCACTGTAGATCATGCAATGGTGACATCCTAGCCCTAGAGCATGATGCCATCATCAAGAAGGAGAGTACCATCCCTCCAAAGGAATCACAATTCATCCTCATCATAAATAGGATCTAGGAACTGTTGAGAAATCTAATACGGTGGCAAGTTAATTGATTTTTCTTATTATGACATTATCTTGTGATGTTTCATTATTTCTTTTTCTTCTTGAAATTTATCTTGTTCTTATCATTAAGACTAATGTCATATAATAAAAAAAGGAGGACACGAGATGTAGACACACAGCTAGAACAAAACACCTACATAGGGGAAACTCCAGTCAAGAATTCTTCCTTCAGTAGATTCAAAACAAAATTGAGATGACCAAGATCCTCACAACCTATACCAAAGACTTCTTCCATCCATCAAGTCAACCTTATTATTCTTCAGTTATGAGTCTTGTGTGCAGTGTTTCGTTCTTCGGTCTATACTCAATACATCTTTCTTGCAACAATATGACAACCCTTGAAAAATTTTAGTTTTATGTGTCAATCATGATTCGGTCCTCTATGTAGTGACATAGTCCTTCAATAGGCTTCATGCTTCGGTCTTGTATAGGTAGCATAAATATGATAACACAGTGTTGTAACAAAGTCATGTCTCGGTCCTATAATGATATCATTGTCTTTGGTCTTGTAGAAGTAGCAACACAATCATGTAATATAGTTCTCCCTTGGTCTTGTGATGGCAGCGCAATCTTCGACTCTGTGATGATAGCCCAATGATGATTTTAGACTTCGCTTCTGTGTTAGCTTAGTAGTTACAACTTGTAGTTATATAATATTCTCATTCGACTTCCTTCCATTGTGTTACATTGAATTTGTTCTCTAAAATTTTCCGAACTTTATCTCTAAGATGCACCAAACTCATCTCTGCTCTCTGCAATTTGATCGAAGTTTACACGCCTATATATAGTTGTTTCCCATAGTAAAATAAGTCGACCTGATCCTTTTTGTAAAGCCGACTATTGGAGGATTTGTTTGGAGTTCGGCCTTTGCAAGGTGACTTGATGGAGGAGTCTTTTGACAAAACAAATTTGAATTTGACTTAAATAAAAATCCTAAAGCCTACAACGATGGCTTGACCTATGATAATTGACCCAAGCATGAAACCCATGCTTTAATAAGCCAATTTAATTAATAATAAATTTCTTTTGCTTTTTTGACAAATATATTTCACTTTGACTCAAGTACAATTATGAAGACCGAACCTAGTTACATTCTCCAACAGGAACAAGGCAATGTCCACCAAGGGGATACAAGGCTAACTTGGGGGCATCCTAGGCTCACTGGGGTATATCATCAATACTAGCAATGTCTTGGCTTCTTTCTGCAATGTTTCAACTTCATGAAAGAGAGAAGGTGACAAAATCTATGTTGGATGAATCCCAAGGTCAATGCTCATATCAAGGTGGTCAACATTGTGGAAACAAGGTGTGAAGTGCCATCATGCTAGTTTTAGACATCCTCATCAAGGTGCTAGAGAAGTCTCAACCATCCCTCGAGGGATCATCAAGTGCACAGGGAAGAAACATCTAAAGCGTAACTTCAAGATCAAGTGAGATCGTCATCATAGGTAAAATAACCATAAAAATACCACATTGGACCATGTTTAATGCAAAAGGCAGAAAAGTGCTTCACACAAGCATTGTCTTCAATTGTATTTATAGTTTATGATTTGTAAACAAGTTACCACACTTAGATATGGGAGGGTTATCCAAAGGCCCTATCAGGTGCTTCCATCCCCATGTGGAGGAATAGTTCTTAGGCTGACCCATCAATCAATAGGTGCATGTGAAAAGTGGTCATAGAATGGGACAACTTCATGGAAGAATGCCATTGTCTAGTACCAAATTATGGAGTTCTAACTCCTTAAGTGAATAATGTAAAGATGTTAAGTTTTGGTATGTTCTATTCTTAGAGCAAATTTACTTCAATTTTCCATATGAGCTCAATATCAATTCCAGATTAGCAATCACATTTAGCATGATAGTAAAATGAAAATAGAACATAAACATAAACCGTAAAAAACAAGCCAAGACAAGAGGACACAAGATGTGGTGCCAACTAAGGACAAACCCCAATGTGGGGAAACCCTTGATCAATTCTTCTTATATTCTTCAATAGTTCACCAGAGAAAGAGATAGTACATATACATCAAAAGTCAACACTTTGACTTGAGAAGATAAGAGCATGGATCTTCACCATGAAGATAACATAATGAGGTTGCAAATCTAATGACATAGACTGCAGTTCTAAACTTGGGTGAAGGTGCACTTATCAATCCTCATACTTCAACTGATTCTTCAAGGTGATTTCATCACCATGTTGCACCCAACAGTGTGTTGCCTCAACCATGTTGCATCCATCATCGCCATGATGCACCCAATAGTTTGTTGCATCCATCATCACCATGTTGCACCCAACAGTGTGTTGCATCAACAATGTTGCATCAACCATGTTGCATCCATCATCACCATGTTGCACCCAATAGTGTGTTGCATCAACTATGTTGCATCCATCATCACCATGATGCACCCAACAGTGTGTTGCATCAACCATGTTGCATCCATCATCACCATGATGCACCCAACAATTTGTTGCATCAACCATGGTGCATCCATCATCACCGTGTTGCACCCAACAGTGAATGCATACTGCAGTACGGCCATGGAACAACCTTAGTTGCTTGTTATGGCTTGCAACCTAGCAAAGCAACTAGTTGTAACTTGTAAATATGATATAACAAAGGCACCTTATTGTACCTCATTCAAGATATCAAACCTCTAAGATGAACATCCTAAACTGTCCTCTATAATATCATACCCCTGCTCCATCCATGACTGCATTAGTCACCGAGATCTTACACCCAAGGCTATAGCTATGTTGAGACTGTACTACTTCTTCTTACAAGTCTTAAGGCCTTCTGCTTCATCCATTTGATTGTGAGACAAGACAGCACCTACAGGTATGTTGCCTATACATATGTTGAGATAGGACACTACTCATTGTCATGTGAGGTTAACTTATGATGTCGAGGTTGACAACAAGAAGTCAAATCCATTCAAGAATGTATCCAGACCTGTTCCACACATCCAAGTTTGTGACTTCTCCTAGGGCGTCTCCTTACTTGTGTTAAAGCCTCTCCTATGACTGTGATAAGCCTTCTTATCAATGTGATGATCATCCTCTAGTAGGACAATGTTTATAGAGCTCCTTCCTTGACAGCGAAGAGCCCTCATTATTATCTTTTGCTAGGATATATCCTCTCATTAGCATTGTGTCTAACTATGTGAGAAGAAGACTACAACTGGGGCTCCTTTTGGAGCATCCACTAGCAGCGTATATAGTCTTCTCCTTGCTGTGTAGAAAGGTCACCTTTAGGACAGTGTAGGAACCTTTCTTAGACTCCTCCATGACCATGTTAAGGGTTGTCCTCCATGACAACGTTAAGGTTACTTCATTGACTGTGTTTTGACTTTTACATTAGTGCAGCGTAGAGCCTAGGGTACTCCCTCTAGGGCAGCGTATAGTCTCGCTGACTTCTCCTTCCACAAAAACCCAAATGAGTGGAGAGGAAGAAATCACAAGAGATGAGTGTCCAAATGACTAGAAGGCCACCTCTATTTATACTAAAACGTTGAAGACAAGTGGGGGCAATTTGGTTATTGGCTGACCTTGACAAATTGTCCCATAACACAAATAAATTCATATCTCCATGAATACATGTCGGAATCGGATGATCTTTAGATCAATTCTACACCTCTCGACGAGAGGAATCCAAGAAAAATATCAACTGCCATAAATAAGTAGACCCACATGGAGTTTAGCCCTAGTTGCCAAGTTTAGCAAAAGAGGGCGCAATCATGGGACTTGAGTTACCCCCTTCCTCATATTTTTACCACCCCTCTAATGTTCCTTTTACTATAATGATTTTATTTTCTATTCATAACATAGTTTGGGTTACAAGATTCATTAAATGCATCATTTACCCCTCAAATATTTACTATTATATTGATAATTCGGGCTGGGACATTCAAAGTTCATTTAATTTGGTTAGATATTGATATGCCGAGAATTGGTTGAGGGTTAATGAAGTGGGTAGAGCTCGCACTAGGCTTTTGTCCATGCACTACAATATTGTCCCAACCATCTTTTGCATCTTATTATTTTCTTATATTATATTTAATAGGCTTTTAAATTTCTTTCAACTGCATCAACCGTTTAAGGGCAAAGTTTCTAGGTCCTTGCTAAAAAATGAGGATAAATGGGAGCCAATGCCAGTGATATATAACATTCAACCCAAAGAATTGAGGTGGATAATAAAGAATAAGTGTAAAATAGTAGTATGGATTATCATGGACATGTTATATCAATCAGTGTCTCCTATTCATGCCCCTCCCAAATGGTGGAAAGAAAGGCTTTACGGAAGGTCACACTAGGCTGGGAGTAAGGAACAACCACCAAGGTGAAGTGTGGGAACAATAATACAATCAAAAGCAGTCAATCATCTAACTCAACAAGTGATCCATACTAGAATGCCCTTAGCATTAAATGAAAGCACATGAATAATTAAATGATTTAAGTACCTTATGATAGATGACACACTTTCCTTTAAGAAGTAAGCTAGATTTCAAAAAAGTTGACCAAAGCATGGCTGGAGGGCTCTGAAAGATAGTTATCTACATATCATGATAGGGATATTGGTTAGCAAGCTAAACAAGTAGGAGAAAAGTTTTACCCTAGGGGTTACCACCCACTTGGGTGGGTAACAACTCCTAAGTAATCCATGCAACCTTACAATTTCTTTGGATAATAACACAACCATACTTGCAGCATCACAGGGTTGCTTAAATGGCATTAAATGTGAAATCTTCAAAAAAATATGTCAACAAGATTGAATCATTACCTTTATGTGTTTTGGGTAATCCCTACACAAATCCAAGTTGATATCCCTCCATGTGTCATTTGGTGTTGGTATTGGTGTATACAAAGGTGCAATGGTATGACTTCTTCCTTTAGCATGTTGACAACCATACAACATTCAACCCAATTTTTCACATCTTTAGCTAGTCTTGGCCAATAATACTTTTCATCCATCAAGGCCTTTGTCTTCTCAACACTAATTTGTCTTGTTAATCACCCACTATGCAACGCTCTAATCAAATTTTCCCTCATGTTTCCTCTAAGGATATCTTACCCCCAAAGGATACTACTTGGAGAGGCATCCCCAAGGATGTATGTTGCTAACATGCAAGACCTCTTTGCTCAAATGCAATGATGTTCCTATGAAATTGTGATGTATATGTGTTTAACTGGATGGTGTTATGGCATGGTGACAACAATACTTTACCGAAATATGACCTAACGATACTTCATGGTCATCTAGTTTGTTCATTTGTCTTGTTATACTATGTTAAGACATGATCCACTCATAGAAGTGTACCATTCCTCATGGCTAAGTTATGTTAATAGGTGACTTGCTAAGGTATTGTTTCACTTTCCCTCCATACATAACACTCTCCACTTTCCTCACCTCCATTTCATTCAAAAAAAGGAGTTGTACCCCTTCATGCATGTCTTCTCAAGGGTCATTATTAAATATATATATATATATATATATATATATATATATATATATATTATATATATATATATATGCAATGGAATCTATGTAAGCATAAAAATCTTAACCTAAATAAAATCCCATGGTTGTAAATAGAATATCTATAGGGGCAAAGAGGTGAAGAACAAAATTAAGTCAAAAAATCAAGCTTGATTCAATGCCACCTCATTATGAGGTTCTCCCCTAGTCCCTAGCTTGTTTAAAGAATATCTAAATAAAGGGGATGTGTTTGATGAACTCAACACTTGAATAAATGAAAAGGGGGTAATTAGATGATGTCGAGGAATGGCAACTCAATGCTCCAAGCTCCCTCTTGAAAGGCTATTGAAAAAATAATTATAGCCCTAAAGGACAAAATTGCAAAATAATGATAAATGGCCTATGTATAAATTGACTTTAAGAGTCATATCATGAAGGCTCCACTCCTTTCCTATCCATAATTATTTATAAAATTGGCATGCCTTAGTTGACCACCCATAAAGCATGGGTTGTCCTAAGAATTAGTTACATCTATAAGGATTTATTATTGTATCTCATGGTATGCTTAGGCAAATTAATAAATTAATCTTATTTATGTTGTCTGGAGGGCCTAATCAAGTTTGCACCACCTAAGAATTCACAAAGAAGTACATGCAACCATTTAAAAGGAAGATACAATTTTTCCATTGCAAATACTCACTTCTACATCAACCATCTACCAGTGGACACCTCAATTCATCTTAGCAAGTATTAGAGAAGATTGTTGGAGATATTTTGTGGAATTTGAGATCTATATTGATTTCCAACTGCGCATATGGTTGTTGATTCCATGACTTAGGGAAGGGAGAGCTTTGAAGCCCCTTTGGTTTTGTAATTTAAACCTTTAAACCTTTTAAAGGGGCATTTGGATTAATATATTGTAAAATCCCCTCAGTGAGCATTCCAAGGATGATATTTTTGTTATTGTAATATTGCTCATAGTTTGAGAATCCCACTTATTTTAACTCAATGTAAGAAATGAACTTCATTCTATATAAGGAAGGATTCTTCTTCATTTCAATTTGTTGGAGATTAATGAGAAATTAGTGAAGAGCTTTTGAGTATCTACCATTTTTCCTAAGTGTTATCTTTTGGATATTGTTCAAGGGGCTAGATTAGGTTATTTTACATGTTCGATAAGGATAGCACTACGTTGAGGCCCAAGAAGGGCACTACACTCCAATGGAAGGAAGTTAAGGTACAAATCTATTATCCTTTTCCTTTGACCATTGAAAGTTGCACCCTTGCCATTGAGGTAGGACATTGTAAAGGCTCTCATTTCCTACCAATATCCACCTTTATGATTACCACAATGTACTTGGAGAGAATTCTTCATGGGCCAATCCCACACTATCCTATAGAAGGCTTTAGTCACCCTAAATCCCACTTGAAGGGAAATCCTCCAAGTGTTGTTAATATTGTCTGCCTTTAAACCTTAGATCTCACTCAATTTTTTGCACAAAGACTCAACCCCTAAGGCACTAATCTATCTTGTTTCCATTCACCCAAAACTTAAAATTTCCTCATCCTTTTACCTTTTTTGTTTTTCAACCTAGGATTTACTTGCTAAATACTTGATCTAGGTTGTCATATCTTCATGTTACATCTTATGGTTAGATCTTGATGTTCCTAGTTGGTTTTCCTGGTTTATCATTCAAAACTAGCCTAATTGAAGGTCCATTTTTGTTTTTCAAGTGCATCTATTGTGGAAGTGAGCCTAAACAAATAGTAGAGAACCTAATAGCATAGATCCATTGAATTGATAATGTTGGAAATTATATGTTAAAATATCTGCTCTACATCTTCACATTGAACCAAGTCTTTAAAGACAACATTGGAGCAAATTTGTCGTTAAATGTTACATGATGTGAAACAAACTTCTATGTGGTCTGACAGTTGCATGTGGTGGTTTGGTCCCCACAAGCCCTGAGGTCCATTCTTGGGCAGGGCTATGGATTGGCTCTTCCTTGATTCCTGCAAATAACAAGAAGAGTATATCCTGGGCAGGGCTATGTACTGACTCTTCCTTGATTCCTGCGAATAATAAGAAGAGTACATACATGTATAAAAAAACAATCTCATATAAGGTTTGAGCTTTAAAACCTAAGGCTTATGTACCACATTGATTGCTTATTTATCCCGCCAAATAATTAGCACGACCTGCTTTCTTTCATTATCCTACTATCTTTACACTTGACGTCCAAGGCATTATTATTGTTCATGAGTTTAATCTAGTATTGGTGGTGATAATGATGCTCTCTTATTCTCTTGAAACATCTTCGATGTAACGGAAATTAGCAACTATCATCATGATGTCCCTTGGAACCAATTCTAAACATGGCATAATATGCATCATACTCGCTCCTAAGTTTATCATCGCTTATTGGTTTCACATTTAGAAGCTATTATTGTTCCTTTGTTGATCACATAACATGCTCAATCACTAATCATTGATTCTAATCAAAATAAGTTAATCCTGAGCCACCTAACTCTATGCATGGTGGGTTAATCCACTCAATTGCTTATCTAGTTACCCTGAGGCGAAATTTCCTTCATTAACGCATCCATCTTCTTGTATCTGTCAAGCCGAACAAGATCTCATTATTGTATGTTGAGTTTCCATAACAAGGGCGTGATTGGAAGAAGCTTAACACTTCAAAACCCTAATTGAACCCTAATCTATGCTGCCACTAATTTCTAGGGTTCATGTTGAAGTGTCATGTCTATTGTTTCAATAATCTTAATGGCACCCGACCTCAAATCTGGTTGTATTCATATGTTGTATCTTCCATAATTCTTTGAGTGTTTGCACAATTTGGTCCTATGTGCGTCAACACTCTCTACCCATTTGATCAACACATATGAGCGCAAGTCCGAAGTTTTTCGCATGGTGTTCAAGCCACTTTGCAATTATTTTAAATACAATAAAACACCTTGAACACCCTAATGGCCAACAATGTGATAGTAACATGTCATGTGTGCCTCCAGTGAGTTTCTATGTACAAGGTGTTCCAGATGCGTTGAACTTTATGAGATACATTCACTAAAGATGCCAATTTGATGCCAATTGATTTGCATTGTATGTACTAGCAAACAATGTTGCTCATTAATTGTTTGCATCAGTTCAACATCATATGTTTGGGCAACATTTTAAGCGTAGTGTCTGTGGGTAATCTGCCTTAATGATATATTCTCATGTCGGCATTATTCTTTCATGGCATTATGCTGAAATGTCGACATCATTCTGAGTACACTCTAGACGCACATCTAATCACAATCGTTGTCTTTTGTTGAACAACACATCTTCTCTCATGGTGTAGACATAATGCATACATACATTTGCATCATACATTAATATCAAACACTAAAACATAAATAGTTAAATTGTTTTACTTTTTTGCCTTTTTGTGGGCATATTTTCCAGTGAAATTTTCCCAAAATCTAGCAAGAATTTGTTGGAATCGCTGGTTTTTGTTGTGTATTCTGCACAATTCAAGTAACCCAGGGGCTTTTCAAAATGTTGAATCAATTTACGCATTCAAAAAATGCAATTTAAACAACGAAATTTTACAATCTTGCTAGGAATTGTAATGCCAAATTCCAACAAAAAAGGCAAAAGCATGGAACAATTAGATTGCACCAAAAAACAATCATATGCACGTTGTGTTGAAATTTCTAAGTATTACCCATTAGAAATTTTATCTGTATTCTCTTGTTTATTTCACCTACTTGTTTAATTACTAACAAGTTATTTAACAATATAAACACTGAAATAAACACAATACAGTCTCAACCATCTACAGACCAACAGCTGAAAGAAATAGAGAAACACACAAGGGACGCCATTATTTTTGGATAATCGTCCCCAGAAAAACTCAACTTGGGAAAACCAGTGCAACAATTCTAAGGGTTATATTATTATGCAGTCTTTCTGAGTACAACTGGGTGCCAAACTGGCTCACCCAACAGAGAAAATAATCTGGCAATAATACATCTCTATTCGGAAGCAAGTATTTAGAAGATCTGCCCCACGAAACCCTCTCCAACACAATCTGAAGCACTGTGTCAGCCCTCCTAGCCTCTGCGTCAGCCTGAAACCCTTTGTGTCAGCGCTTTGAGGTTCTGTGCAGCTTCTCTGGCCCTCTGTGTCACTCTTGCAGCCTCTGTGTGGATGACGCAGACCCTTCTGGCCTCTACGCAATCCCTGTGTGGCTCCCTCTAGCTCTGCGTCTGCCTCTCTGCTTCTGCACTGGTCTTCTGGCACTATCTCTACCTCTCTGCCTCATACTCATTGCCCCTCGCTACGAATTTGGTCACTGATTCGATTTCTCTTAGCAAACCCCGCTCTAGAAAATCGAATGATTGATCATTCTGGTGTGTTCTCCAATTGACCCTCAAGCCTCCTCTTATACTTTTTCTATTAGTCCTTCAACGGTCAAGATTACATCTCTAATCAACAGCGAAGATTAGATTTGGCTTGATCCATGTCATTTATAACCTTCTAACCCAGTTTTATATTAATACCCATTAATATTTTATTTTTCCTAAGTTTAGACTTAGGTACTCCATTAAAAATATTAATTATTTTAATATCTTCTTAATCGGGTAGAATCCGTCCAAACCATTTCTGGGTCTTGGAGATCTCATGTGCTTTAGCCTCTCCACCAATTTTCATATCTAGAGCACATCCAATGCTACCCCAACTAAGCACTCCCTCTTAGCAAGGACTGTGCTCTAGCAATACTCCACACTAAGCATCACTTTGATTATACAACACCGGTACCTATGCTGATGCTAGGCCTCCCTGCCCAACATCCTCTGCATTGCTGCATCTTGTACTGTTGCCCATGGCTCTTCCACTTCCACTGTTGCATTTTGTATTGTTGCCCATGGCTCTTGCACTTCCGCCATTGCATCCGTACGGCAACTCCCTTTGCATCTGTGTTGTTGTTGGTCGTTTCTCCCAACACTACATATGCACTGCAACCCCTTTTCATCATGTTGCACCGTGCTACTGCTACTGCTACTGCACTGCAACCCCTTCTCATCATGTTTCATCGTGCTACTGCTATTGCTACTACACTGCAACTTAATTACTGAGAAGTAAGTAACTAATCCACCCAACTACTGACATCCTTGTCAGGCTAGAAACACTCCCGATGTTGAAGCTCTCTTTGTCGCTATCTCGTTCTCCCTCTACTGCCTCTGCGCTGCTGCAACAACTTTGTGCCTCGCACCACTGCAAACCTCTATGTGACATCTTGCACTGCTGCAACCTCCTCTCGCATTGTTGCAACCCTCTCACGTTGCATGGGACTACTGCACTTCTAGCACTCTCTGTCACTTAATCCGCATCCGTTTCTACCGACATCCGTCATCTTGCTACTCCCACTTCAGGGCTCCCGTAGCCAGGTATAATCCAAGAGTTTGGGTACCTCAAGGATCCTGCCCCTCATCACCTGTAGTCTTCCTGACTACAGCTCGATGTCTCCCCACCTCTTCTCTAGAGGTACATGAGCACTTATGGCACAATCGCCATCCTCCTCTACCTCCTTTTCCGCCTTCGCTGGCGTTGCCTCGGAGTCAGATGCCTCTCCCTTATTCTTCTTCCTTAGACACTGTTAAGTTATGGTATGTTCTATGCTTATAGCAGTTTACTTCTTTTTCTTATTATATTCCACAGATTAGCAATCACATGTACATAAAGTGCAGATAGAACATTAAACGATCGACCAAAAACAAGCCAAGACAAGAGACACAAGATGTGGCGGCTAGCCATGGACAAACCCCACAATGTGTGGGGAAACCCTTTGATCAAATCTTCTTTTATCTTCAATAATTCAGCTGAGAGAAATAGTACAATAAATCTTATTTATATCAACAGTAGCAAACCCTAGATCAGCAACATCAACATTAGCGGCTTCATCATCAAACTAGGGCAGACGATATCTCACAAAAACCGACCGTTGGATCGGCATGATTCCACCACCAAAAGTTGCAGCTTCCAGAGGAGGTTCAAATGAACTTACAGCGCGGTTCATATGAAGAGATCTTCTAGTCCACACAGGTCAATCTTTACTTCTGCAGTTGCAACTTCAGTTTCGGCAGCTTCCAGCTTCAAACTAGGGTAGTTGATATCTTGCAAACCGTCCGTTAGATTGACTTGATTCCACCACCAAAAGTTGCGGCTTCCAGAGGAGGTTCAGATGAACCTACAACGCAGTTCATATGAAGAGATCTTCTAGTCCACGTAGGTCAATCTTTACTTTTACAGTTGCAGCTTCAGTTTCAGC